>CABHPP010142498.1:12902-31962 GCA_902168425.1 Peromyscus attwateri | reverse complement strand
TGTTTGACCTGTCTCCACCAAATGGTGAAGACAGTTAGAGACAGCTGGCATTCCCAGGGTGTGTCTGAGTGCCTAAGAGGCCCAGAGATGGGGGGCTGGGGTAGGGATGTAAGAAGGAAGGTCTCAGAGAATATGGGTTTCCTAACAGGTCCTTGGTTCTCCTCTGAGCCCTACTTCTTGACCTCCAGGTTGCAGAAGGACCCGTGTGGGAGCAGATGGTACTCTGTCTTGGTTTTGTAGCCTTGCTCCTGAGTACAGTAAGAGGGCTTCCCACCTCCATTCGCCAGGCCAGAGAGGGGCTGCCCGCTCCATTCACTAGTCTGTTGTGGGCATGCTCATCCATTTCACCAGTCCAGAGAGGGACTGCCAACCTCCAGTCACCAGTCCAGAGAAGGGCTTCCTTTTTCCACCTACCAGGCAGAAAGGGCTTCTGGGGCTGGGTCCTGGGTGCCTGTCATTTGCCTCATACACCGCTGTTTGTAGCATGGATTTTACCTGAAGCTGGTTGGACACGCAGAATCCCAAGCTCCACCTAGGTTGTTCAACCAGAATCTACAATCTTCAGAATCTCTGAGAATAGTACACCGTAACTTTGGAGGATCAGAGCCCCAGAGTCCAAGGATACCAACCCTGACTCCGTGGAGACCAACTCTGTGAAGGGCTATCCAGAGGCAAAGCTGAAACTCAGAGCTAGGTCAAAATGAGCTGCTGGAATGACAAGCTTGGACCAGTCTAATCTAAAAGCAGAAATAGGGGCTGTTGAGTCAGTGTTAGAACCGGAAGCATGAATACTGATACTCCAAGCCCAGCACTGGAAAACAGACAGACAGACAGACAAACAACAACAGAAACAGGAACACTTTGGGCAAAGGTGTGGGAGCTGCATTGTGACAATATTGTCACAGTCGAAACGATGTCTGTGTCTCAGAATGTGATGGATGATGGTATTTGAAATGGGGTCACTGCAGATGCAATCAAGGAACCTGGTATTGTGACTATCCTTGTGGGCCCTAAACCAAATGACAAGTGTCCCTGGAGGAGGCAGAGGCAGAAAGACGCAGAGGGAGGGTGTTGGGAAGCCAGAGGCAGAGACCCATAGGGACACAGGCATCAGGGACAAAGAGGTCAGAAGGCCCTTCCCAGAGATCTTCCAGAAGAGTGGCCCTGCAGATGCCTTGATCTTGAACTCCAGACTCCTAGACCTTGCTCTGTGGTGCTAAAGCGGCAACCTTTCAGACTACCAAGGGGAAGCTCTGGAAAGAAGTGAGCTGCTGCTCCCACTCACAGACCTCAGCTCGCCTCCCAGAACAGCTGATTTCTCAAGCCCATTTCCTCATTTCTTTCTTCCTTTTATTTTTAATGCTCCATAAATCCCAGTGACAGTTGGGATCCAGGGCTCCTGGTCTTGCATGGCTACTGATCACCAGACTGTCAACGGCTCCTGAATGGTTCTTTCAGGTTCCCAGAAGTAATTTGGTTATTTATTTTAAACCTACCTTGTTTGGAAATTGTTTAAAGCAATTACAATAGAGCAAAGCTAAATTATATTTCAACTGCTTAAGTATCACTTAAAAACAGACAACAAAAAGTCCTTTGGCAAATGACTTCACAGCAGCTGGGTTCTCTGAGTTTAGACAACCACACAGTAGGTTAATTTAAAACTATTTTTATTACACTTTATTTATCTTGTGTGCAGTGTTTGTATGTGAGCGTGCGTGCGGCACAGCAGACGCCCCACGTTCAATCCCCTGGACCCACATAGAATGAGAGAACTGACCCTTGCAAGTTCTTTTTTGAATCTCCGCATGAACAGGATGGCACAGATGTGAACTCGGACACACACACACACACACACACACACACACACACACACATACACGTAATAAAAATAAATTAGACACCGTCAGAGATTAACTGTAATAAGTAATCATAAAAGAGATCAATTACAACAATGTGGTGTAACATAGCAGCATCACTCCTCTCGCACCGAGGGAACATTATTAAATAAAAGACAGGCCACTATGGTAACAGCTCACTTGGTAATGAAGGTAGCCACTGAATGACTAAGAGTGGATAGGGATGAAGAAATGACTCACTTCCCAGGCAGTAGGAAAGGTACAGGGACAGTCATGCTTCTCAAAATAGCACTCAGTCTGAACCTTATAGATTATTTATTTCTTCAATGTTCTATTGAAGATTTTCAGGGCTTTTGTGCCTTCACATCTGGTGACCAGGCCTCCAGATTCCCTAGGACCAGAGAGCACTTTGCAACCAGGCCTCCAGACCAATGACCTCAGAGGTCGGTGCAAGGGCGAGCTTTGGTTCCACTGTCCAGGGTCCTCCGAGGGATCGTTTGGTCCCAGTGGTCTCTGAGGTCAATATGGGGTGGGGTTCTGATGTCTGAGGTGCCTAAACATCATTTCAGGTCCCGGAGTCTATATTTTTGTGCTCTTAGAGGTTACTTTGGGCCCGTGGCTCTAACCGCAGCCCCTTGGTAGTAGAGTGGCTTCACTTGATCTGGAGTTTGGTATCTTGCCTTCATCAGGTTCACAGAATCCAGAGGTGACCCAGGTGTAGGCTCCATCTGCTCACCTTGGTGCTGAGTGTAGCCCCACCCTCCATCCTGTTGGCACATAACCAAGACAGGAGAACTTCAGCCACTCATTCCGTCATCAACACCAAGTCTCACCGAGTCTTGTAGCTGAATTTCACGCAAATATTACTCGAAGAGACACAGAGCCAGAATATCCAAATAGAAGAGGAAGTCAAAGCAAACCTACCCCAACAGATACTAAAACACAACAAAGCAAGACAAAGAATATGCCACAGCCACCCATGACCAATCACCAACCAATCAACCCCCCACAGGGAACCCAAAGTTACACAAATGGCCAATTGTCTGAGAAAGAAGTTAGAGTCTTATTTTCAAAAGAATTAAGGATCATTCCCTGGGGTCTCTGCCTCCTGGTACAGACCGAACTTAGTTCTTTCCAGTGGACCCCCTCAGCCTTCCCTTTTAGCCAGTCCTCATTCCTTTGTGTCAGATGCTCATACCTAGAAACACTTTCTGCCAGGGATGCCCAGTGGCTGCAATGGGCTGGAACTCAGGTCGGCAATGTTCATTCCTCTTCCTGTCCTCCATTATCATTGCTCCTGTCCTACCCTCAGCCTGTAGCGGCCTGCTCGAAGGTGCCCCTCCTACTCCAACTCCATTCGCTGGACACGCTACCTCTTGGTACAGACCCGGGTCCCCCCGGCCCTTTTGTCCTTGTCTCTCCAGACATGTTCCTTGCCCTACTGCTGTCTATTTGTAGGAGCCCCTCCTCCTACCATACCTCCAACTCCCTGGGGACCTCATCCCCCGGTGTAGACAGGATCTCCTAGCTCTTTCTCTCAACCCCTCTCAGCCTCTACTCCAAGCCCATCTCTAGTCATCTCTGTCACCCACGGACCTGCAGAAGCACTCTCTACCAGGGAACCCGCAGCCATTAAGATCCAGAGAAGACAACAAAAATCAAGGAACAGAATACTCACCCGAGCCCAACAAAGACGAGAACAGTTACTAACACCTAGAATCACCTCAAATACCATAACTCCAAATGTCTAGACACCAGTGCAAAACCCAAACATTAACAGCTAAGACAATATGCCTCCCCCCAGAACCCAGTAGCCCTCCTAAGAGGCAATATAGCTGAAGCACAATACGAGGACTTCGAAATAGCAATTATGAATATGTTCAAGAACCTTAAAGATGGCATGAATAAATCACTCAATGAAGACTGTGAAAACAGAAACAGTTGAATTAAATACTGAAAACAATTCTAGGCATGAAAGTAGAATTTAACAAAGAAATAGAATCACTAAGGAACACCTAAATTGAAATAAAACTGGAAACGAAAAATTCGGGAAGTCAAACAAAAACCTCTGAGGTAAGGCTGAGCATCAGAGAGCAAGACATGGAAGAGAGGGTCTCAGGCACTGGAGACAGAAGAAATGGATGCCTCAGCCAAAGAAAGTGTTCAATCTAAAAAAATCCAGACACAGAACATCCAGGAAATCTAGGACACCAAGAAAAGACCAAATCCATGAATAATAGGACTAGAGGAAAGAGAAGAAATCCAGGTCAAAGGCACAGAAACTATTTTCAACAAAATTAGAGAAGAAGATTTCTCTTTCCTAAAGCAGGAGATGCCTACTAAGGTACAAGAAGCTTACACAACGCCAGGCTGAACCAGAAAAGAAATTCCCCATGACACATGATAATCGAAACACTAAATGTACAGAATAAACAAAGAGTATAAAAGCTAAAACAATCCTCAACAACAAAATAACTGCTAGAAGTATCACTGTCTCCAATCTCAAATAGTACTACAGAGCTATTATATATATATATATGTAAATAGTTATATATATATTAAAAAACCCAGCATGGTATTGGCATAAATAAAAACAGACACGTTGATCAATAGAACAGAACTGAAGACTCAGATATAGTCCACACACCTATAGACATCTGATTTTCAGCAAATAATCCAAATATATACAGACTGGAAAAAAGATAGCATCTTCAGTAAATGATGCTTGTCAGACTGGATGGCAGCATGTAGAAAAATGAAAATAGATCCATATTTATCACCCCACACAAAATTCAACTCCAAGTGGATCAAGGACTCAACATACCAGGTACCATGAATCAGATAAAAGCGAAAATGGGGGATAGGCTTGAACTCATGGCACAGGAAAGACCTTTCCGAGCAGGACACCAATAGCACAGGCACTAAGACCAACAGTTAATAAATGAGACCTCATGAAACAGAAAAGCTTCTCCACAGCAAAGGATTCCAACATTCAGGCAAAATGGCAGGCCATAGAATGGGAAAAGACCATTACCAATTCCGCATCTGGTAGAGGATTAGTATCTAAAATACACAAAGAATTTTAAAAACTGAACATCAAAAAAATAAACAACCCACTTGAAATGGGATACAGAACTAAACAGAGACTTCTTAAAAGACAAGTCACAAATGGCTGAGAAGCATAGAAATGTACAGCATCCATGTGGAAGTTCCTCAGACACAGCTCACGATCCAGCTCTACCACTAGTGGTCATATACCTGAAGGACTCTGGATCTTACTACAGAGAAACTTGCTCATCCATGTTCATAGCTGCTCTATTCATAATAGGCAGAAATTGGAAACAGCCTAGATGTCCATCAGCTGAGGAATGGATAATGAAAATGAGATGCATTTACATAATGCAATATTTTCAGTAGCTAAACAATTAAATTTCCAGGTAAATGGATGGCTCTAGAAAAATAATCCTGAGAGGTAATCCAGACTTTAAAAGGCAAATATGGTATGTTTTTTCTTATATGTGGATGTTAGCTTTTGATATGCATTCTACAATCTGTATAACTATAGAAGAGATGTTGAGTAAGGGATTAAGGGGAGGAGAGGATCTCCCAAGGAAGGGGAAATAGAATGTATAGTTATGGAGAGATGGGGGGAGACTGGAGTGGGAAGATTAAATGGGGAGGGGGACAGAAGGGATGAGGGAGGGAATCTGAGGAGGGACAATTAGCACTAAGGGCCATTTGAGGGACCACATGGAGACCTAATATTGTAGAAGTTTCTATATATTTTAAGTATTTCATATATATATATATATTTCATATATATATATATGGAAGAAATCTAAATGGAGTTACCAAATAATGATGGAGACAATACCCCAACTAGACATCTTTTGCTTCTAAGTGAATTCTAACTCCCAGGAATGGGTTAAATCTAGTTGAGTCGTTGGTCAAAGGATCCCTATGAAAACCCCTAAACATCATGGACTATTACCAAGACTATTTGCTCTCCACAAACCGCTGGTAGGGTGCTGAAGACAACACTTACAGATCTCATTGAACATGGGGTAGTCAAGCCAGTGTCTAACTAGAGGCTTCACCCCTACTGACATGCGTCCATGGTACTGGAAAGTACTCAGTACTCCACCAGAGGAGAAAGGTCACCATCGATGCAGTCACAAACCCTACAACAATCTGCAAACAATTCAACCTACAGCAGTGACTTGCTTGTAAGATATGCTGGTTTAATTAGCACAAAGATGGTGGGAGTAACCAGCCACTCTGATTGGATTTCAGGCCCACTTCAAGAGAGGGGACCCATGCGGGACACTGCTCAAGTGGCCAAGAACCCGAGACTGGATAGACTGTTGTCCTAGGGGAAAATAAAACACTGTTGTTCTGCTAAAGGAGCGTAGCAATGAAACTGACTCCTAATGACGTCCTGCTGTGTCCATAGACCAGCGTCTCACTCAGCCTACACCAGAGAAGCTCCTTCTTGCAGTTGATAGGAACTAACAGAGACCCACAACTGGACAATGTGCAGAGCGAGATTTTGGAACACCCAGTCCTAAATGGGATGTCTTCATCAAACCCCTCCCCTCAGGGCTCAGGGAGCTAGGCATAAGAGGAGACTGAAAGACTGTAACAGCCAGAGGTGGTAGATGATTCCAAGCAAACTGTCTTCCAGACACAACAGGACAGATGCACATATGAACTCACAGAGCCTGTGGCTGCACACACAGAGCCTGCTGTACAGGTTCAAGGCAGATGGCATCCCACTGCTGAGAGGCGGAAGTGGACATGGGCTCCCGGCCCTAACCAAGAAACTATCTGCAATTGACACTGGCTTGTAAAGGAAGAATTAGCTGTCCACAGTGGATTTTCCATGAGTATTAACCACAATTAAGGATAGGTCCCGTGCCCAGTAGTAGATGGCCAACACACAATGAACTCAACCGTATTTTTTTTTAGACATTTTGTGTCCTATTCTTTGTTTGGGCATTTTTTTTTTTGTCTTATTGGTCTTTTGTTCCTATATTACGGTTTCTAATTGTGTGTGTGTGTGTGTGTGTGTGTGTGTGTGTGTGTGTGTGGTAGTGTTTGAGACAAAACTTACATTTAAGCCGGGCGGTAGTGGCGCACACCTTTAATCCCAGCCCTGGGGAGGCAGAGCCAGGCGGATCTCTGTGAGTTCGAGGCCAGCCTGGGCTACCAAGTGAGTTCCAGGAAAGGCGCAAAGCTACACAGAGAAACCCTGTCTCGAAAAACCAAAAAACCAAAACCAAAAACAAACAAACAAAAAACCAAACAGCAACAACAACTTACATTTAAAAGATTAAAAAAACAAGTTTATTTATAACAATGTTGGGACGACAATCACTTTGCCAGTCTGAGAGCTGCTGCAAAGGGGGAAGAGGGGCTGGAGGGTTTTTTTGTTTTGTTTTGTTTTGTTTTTTTCCGTATTTTCTTTTTTTTTTTCCTTCTTTCCTTTTTTATTAAGAGATTTTCTATTCGTTTTACACATCAACCACGGATTCCCCTGCCCTCCCTCCTCCCCCCCTCCTCCCCCACCCACCCCCCCTTCCCCCCCCCCCCCCAAGCAAAGGGCCCCCCCCCCCCCGGGGGGGGGGGGGCTGAAGTTTTTAAAGGCAAAAATCACAGTTGTCTCAACTCGGGGATCTTTTGTTACCTGAGGCATTATTAAGGTTTTTTTGTTTGTTTGTTTTTCTGAGCAAGTGAAAGTCTCACTGTTAAAGTGAGATCAAGAAGCAGAATGAGTGTCTGGTTAATAGTTTAGGCTAAGGATTACACAGTAAGGGGAAGAGAGTCAGGTAGCTCTGAGCTAAGTCTCCTCTTTAGATTGCTGTCAAGACTCAACTACCCATGGGGTTGTAGTCTAGAAGACTGTGGCTAACAATCCTTAGGCTAAGCATAAAGTCCTGCCAACTCCCAGGGTTTTTTTTTTTCTACACAGTAACTCAGTTGAAACTTAGTTTTAAATAGAGTTAGTTTTTAACAATTTTGTGTGTGTGTGTGTGGAGGGGGGTACAGAGACAGAGAAACAGAAAGAGATAGACAGACAGAGAGATTCTTGTGATTTTTTTCCCTTTGTTTGGCTTTTTAAAGGTTTGTTTGTTTGCTTATTTTCTAATGAGACAGAAAAAGAAAGGGTTTGGAGTTGGGTGGATGGAGAGGTGGGAGAATCTGGGAGGAGTTTTGAGAGGGATTAGCCTGATCAGAGCATATTGTAGAAAATTTTTTTCAATTACAAAAAGAATTAAGGGCCACCTGGAAGAATCAAACAGGTACACAAATTAAGGAACTCTACCCAAGATCTTTACAAGACAACCTCCAAAGTGAACAAAACTGTTAATAAATTTTGTAGACAAAACTTCAAAATATATAGGAAAATTTAGCAAGGAGATTAAAACATCGAAAAAGAACCTAACAGAAATACTTGAAGGAGGTGGTCAATAAAATGGAAACTAGAGCGGACATCGTTGTTAACAGAGATCGTGTGGGAGAACAGATTTCATGGATGGAGGACAAAGTTGTTATAATACAAACACACACACACACACACACACACACACACACACACACACACACATACACTCTGAAAGTAAACGACTGTGAGCCAGGAATGCTAGCTCCTGGGAAACGATCTTTCAAAATGGACGGAGCAATGAAGGTATTGTAAGACAAACACAGGTCAAGATGATCCATGACCACAAGCCGGCACTGCCCAAAAGCGCTCGGTGGGACACTTCACAGGGAAGAAGGCGGAAGACAGCCTGACTACAGATAAACAAACCAAACTGGGGAAAGAAACAACCATGTCTGACATGGCAGCTCAGCAAAACCCCAACTCTATTATGGGAGCAGGATGCCCAGGCAATCAGAACGTCACCTAACACATTTATAGAAAATACCAAACCCCTTTCTACAATGACCTTGAATGCAAATGACCTCAACCAATCACTAAAAAGACACAAACCAATGGACTTGATTTTAAGACAAGAACTAACCATATGCTGTTTGGCTTTTACACGGGTTCTGGGAGGGGGGGACTTGAACTCAGGTCCTTATGATTAGTTTTACCCACTGAGTCATCTCCCCATCCCTAAAAACCACGTGTTACAGTTGCATGTACATTCTATTGGCCTGTCCTTGTTCATGAGTGCCAAGAACGGGAACAGAGCTTCCACCCACCTGCAGCTCGCCTGTCCACTGATCATCTTGTTTCTTCCAGACTTGGGAACTGTCCCCTACAACTGGTAGGTGGTACATGGTGGCAGAGGGGAGGGCCCAGAAGGAACCTCTACAGAGTAGCCTCAGCAATGAAAACAGGATGGTGTCCTTTTAGGTAGAGAACTGGACTTGAAACCCAGTGATCCCTTTTGGGCAATGGCTACAGGCCTCCACTGCAGCTCTCTGCAGATAGCCTTGAGTCAAATTCCACGTCCAGAAATTGAGGACCAGAATCCCCAAGACATGCCCAGTGTAAGCACAGAGGTGTGTGTGGGGAGTGGAGGGAGGGGAGGAAATGCCTGGCTCCATGTTTAGCAGGACCTTGAGGCTAACAAGGGGACAACCAAGTGTGCTGTGGAGTGGGTATACACAGTCTAGCCCACTTATGTCCTGAGGGGTGCCATTCTCCTATGGGGTCTTTGGCTGGTAGTGGCAACAATAGCAGCAGCTAAGAACTTGTTCAAATGCAATTATTCAGGCTCAGATTGAATCAGAAGTTGAATGGGTGGAGCTCAGTACTACACAGGTTAATAAGCTCCAGGGAATTATGATGCATGTGTTCAGGCATGCAAGCCAAGAAGTAGAAATTATAATCAGCCAGTCTCAGGGCTGAGGAATCATACTCAGAAGGTTTGGGCCTGTGAGCCAAGATTATAGGTATGAGTAGGAGGGATGGGGAAATGGGAAAAATGGGGGGGGGCTTTAATTGGAGATAAGGGAAGTCAATTTGGGATTTATAATATATATATGATATACATACAGTATATATATGTGTGTGTGTGTGTGTGTGTGTGTGTGTGTGTGTGTAATTTAAGTGAAGATAAACCACTTAGATTGACAATGCTCCTCCCAAGAGCTGTGAACTATCTAACTAATGCCTCAGTACCAAGCATGAGAAGGCCCCTTTCAAGTTGTTGGTTGGAGGAGTCCCAGGGACTCCCCAAACAATAAAGGCTTGCACTTGGTTATGTCTCTGAGGTTGAAGGTAAGTCCCCATTGCTGAAGACTCCATGCACTTAGGACAAAGGACTTGGAGGAGCTGAGCTGGACCTTACCTGGAAGCCTCCTCCCTGAAGACTACCTTTCTTAGTCTTGGAAGGTGCTATGGAAGCTGCTAAGGGAAAAAAGCAACCAACAGTCCTACCCATCTACAATGCTTATCAACCATAGCAACAGCAAGGTAATAGTGCAGGAGTGGCACTCATATCTTAGCAGCAACCAACAGCTGTCTCACTGGATTTAGGGCTTGCTCAACAGGAGGGAAATCAGACATGGTGCTGTAAACCTAGCCAACTACCCAGGATAGTGAGGTCATGGATCTTTGAGGAGAACCTACTATAATCACTTTACTAAACCAGCATAATTCCTAACTGCATTCTAAATAGTCATCCTTATACCCACAGGTAGGTGCGGCTACCAACCCTCACCACAGAAGCTTCTCTTTGCAGCAGGGAGAGATCGTTACAGGAAAACCACAGCTGGTCAGAATGCAGAGAACAACGGACCATGGTGGACCCAGCCCCAGCAGATACATCTGAAAGACAACTCCTACAACTGAGGCTCTAGGAACATTGTGAAGGAGGGGCAGAAAGACTGTACTAACCAGAAGACTTGGAAACTTCACCTACAATCACTCAACCGTGTGGCTACCTGAACAAGACCTGAGCGAGTACAAGGCCCGCAGACATGCTAACACGGAAGGGGGAAATCTCACAGGGCACCACCATAGACAAAGAACTACAGGCAAATAAAGAATGCCGAGAATAGAAGAAATGGTCCTCCCTAGGGATGAGCCCCCTAACTGGTTATGTAATCCCAAATGGTCATCCCTGAAATCATGTACATGCCATGTTTATGCATATGTATGTAGCAATAGAATTAAAGAAAAGGAGACTGGGAATTTGAGAAGAATTGAGGTAGAGGATATGGAGGAAGGAAAGGAAATGGAGAGAAAGGATATAATTTTGTATTTTAATTAATGAAAAAAAAATACTGCTTGAAAAACTGAAGAAACTCCAGTTCTCAAGCCACGCTTTGTCTCCTCGAGACCTAGCAGCTTAGGGAAGTCTCTACTCCTATAACATTGAATCTTCTACACACACTGCATGGAAAAACTGCGTCAGTTTTTAAAATCAATACTGATTTGAATTGAGAGGGAATTTTTAATTTAATATTGATTTGCACAGGGAACCATTTATCCACAAGGCCTTAGTAATAAAGTTGCTAAAGTGACCCTACAATCAGAAAGCAAGCTTTAAGAGCCAAGTAGTAGCCGGGTGGTGGTGGCACACGCCTTTAATCCCAGCACTCGGGAGGCAGAGCTAGGCGGATCTCTGTGAGTTCGAGGCCAGCCTGGGCTACAGAGCCAGATCCAGGACAGGCACAAAGCTACACAGGGAAACCCTGTCTCGAAAAACCCCCCCCCAAAAAAAAAAAAGAAAAAGAATAAAGAAAAAGACACCCTGCTCTTGTAACTACACTTCCTGAAGTTTTGGACATCTTAAGTTTATGTCCATGAGCAACACTATTTCAGTGCTTCACCTGGTAGAGGGTAACTAAGACGGTAGACTTTGTTCTGAGTACACAAGTAACGTGTGGATTTCTACTACACGGAAGACACTGGATCCCAGGGCACAGTAAGGCAGTGTCCACCACAGGGGTGCACCTGGGGCTCAAACTTCTAGCCAGGAATTCACCATCTGAAATGACACTTTGAAGCCCCACAAAGACCACATGTTCTTCGCGGGCTCCCTATCGGAGCCCAGCAAAACCCAGCTAGGCAGCGGTGTTTGAGTCTGCTTTCGGGGCAGTCAGTCCGGTTTCATCTGTGCACAGTGTGGTGGCTGCTGGAGTCCCCTCCTCCTGAAGCTCCGCTCTGCAGGTCAGGTTAGTGCCGGGTCTCAGAGCCAATCCGGCCTGCAGGACTTGGGTCTGCCCATGCGTTTTAGAGTAACTGGCCTTGTCTGGGTTTAGAAAATTGCAGTGGTAATTCCCGCTCCAAACCTAAGCTGGGCGTCTAGAACAAAGCCCTGATTGGGCTGCTGTGCAAGCGAGGCCATCTTGGTGAGCTTTTCAGTCTTTCCTGTCATTGCTGATTCTAGTTCCCAGGGTTCCAGAAGCAGAGAGCCCTGCTCCCAGTTCCACCCTAGCTCCCAGTTTGCCTTCTCATTTGGCCTGGTTTTGCCAAACTGGGTCAGGCTGGACGAGGACAGGAGAGCTGTTCGAATTGGCTGCTTTGCTGTGCCAAGTGGTACATGCAGGCTTAGTCTCCAAAATGCAATTTAACATACATCTTGACATTTGGACTAAGGTAAATGGGTTTTATTCAAAAGCAAACCGTCTGTCTGAGGAGCAGGTAGGAACAGGCATTGTTCCAGAACAATTGTCCTGATTACAGAGAAACTCTAATTTTACAGCAGGGCAATGCAAACTTTTAGAAAGAATTGCCTCTGTCTTTTTCAAATGCAGAGGGGGTGAGAGTTCATTTGATTCACTGGGAGAATAGACCAGATCAATTCCTGAATGTGATTAGTCTCACGTCTATACACCCCAACACCCTAGAAGCAAAAAAGAGAGGAAGGGGGCTGGAGAGATGGCTCAGTGGTTGAGAGCACTGGCTGCTCTTCCAGAGGACCTGAGTTCAGTTCCCAGCACCCATCTTGAGTGGCTCACAACTGCCTGTAACTACAGCTCCAGGGGATCCAAAGCCTCTGGCCTCCATGGGCCCCTGTGCTCACACGCACATAACCACATGCAAATACGCATATGCACATAATTTAAAATAATGAAAAATAAATCCCTAAAAGGGAGGGAAAAAAAGGGGAAATGAGGTGAGGTTTGGGGAATTCCTCAGAGGGGTGACAAAATAATCCTTAAAACAAAAAAACAAAAAACTTTAAAGTAGAGGTGTGGGGGGGTGTGGGTGTGGGGGTGGTGGTGTGGGGGGGGGGGTGGGGGGGGGGGATGTTACTCAGTAAGTACTTTCCCTGCAGGCATGAGGACCTGACTCTGATGCCCAGAACACACATAAAAATCCTGGGTGTGCTGGCACCCACCTGCTTGGCATCCTAGCACTGGGAGGTGAAGACTGAGGGTTTCCTGCGTCTTGGCGTCCAGCCAGCCAAGCTCAGCGAACTCTAGGTATCAGCAAGAGACCTAGTCTCAAAAGTTAGGGTGAAAGGCTCCCGAAGAACACCTGAGGTTGAACTGTGCCTCCACAAACATGGTACATACACACATGCATGCACACACAAGCATGCACAAATACAAGTATATATACACACACACACACACACACACACACACACACACACACACACACACACACACGAGTCACAAACTTAGAGTATAACAGTGTGTTCCATATGCCACTCTCCCAAGCGAGGCATAGAGCCCTATTCTCTGAAGCTGTTGTCCACTCCCCTGTTCTGCTCACCTCTGGCCAATCAGGGGCTTCTCAACATTCAGATGGAAGATGAAACGCCACTGTATAAAGGGAGGACATGAGAGATCCAAGCTACGACTGAGGAGAAGTGGGTTTTTTTGTTTGTTTGTTTGTTTTTGTTTGTTTGTTTGTTTTTTTAATTTTCCAGAACTGAGGACCGAACCCAGGGCCTTGTGCTTGCTAGGCAAGCGCTCTACCACTGAGCTAAATCTCCAACCCCGAAGATTTTTATTGTAGATATGAGGAAGAGTACAGCCAGGGGCATCTGGAAGATTCCATCCAGAGTAGGGAGAGAAAGCAGTAGACTAAACATGACCAGTAGCCTGAACAGGGCCATGAGAGGAGAGAGAGCACAGGAGAGCAAGAGAGGAAGAGAAAGAGGAGAGAGAGAGAGAGAGAGAGAGAGAGAGAGAGAGAGAGAGAGAGAGAGAGCCAAGAAGATCAAGGGAACCAAGAGAGCACATGGCTGAAATGGCAGGATTATATATGAGCGAGAAGCTGGGGGAAGGGAGGCCCATGAGCTGGAGAAATTTAGGCGTGATGATGAGAAGAGCTGAGAGGAGCCACAAGCGCTCAGAGATCCTGGAGGCCAGCACTTTGGTATGCTAACAGGCACAGTTAGCCATTTGTCGGTGGGCCTGACAGTAGAGTCCTTCAGGAGGCGTGACAGTTCCTTCTCTATGTTCCTTTAAGATCGGTTCCTATCAGAGCTGATCCTGGGTTCTGCCCATCTTGTTCATATTGCTGTTTGCAAGGTGTATCAGCACTGGGAGAATTGATCCTGCGTTGTTTAGCTGAGCTGAGGTCATTGTTGAGCTGAGCACTCAGGGAGGGAGAAGTGTGGCCACTGAGTATATTTGCCGGTATCTCTGGAGTCAAAGATGCTAGAGAGCAATCAGGAAAGGGACTGGATAAAGCATTGGTATTGTTCACGCACCAAGAGCAGTGGTCAGAGCGTCAAGATCCAGAAGCATCTAGAGCAGGTGTATAGAGCAACGTTTGGGGTTCCTGATCCCTATGGATCCAGATCAGGTGTGTGCACAGTGACCGGAGTGTCTGGTCCTTTGTTGTTGTTTGAGACAGGGTGTCTCACTGTGTTACGCAAGCTGGCTTTGAACTAGTTATGCCGACCAGGCTGGTCTTGAACTCATAGAGATCTACCTGTCTCTGCCTCCCAAGTGCTAGGATTAAAAGGCATGAATCATCTGTGGTTTCTGGTCTTTAAGTGCCTAAAGCAGTAGTCTGGAGCAGTGCCTGGAGTCCTTGGTCCCTAAGTACCTACAGCAGTTGAATGGAGCATTGCCTGGAGTCCCTGGTCCTAAGGACATGGAGCAGATGTATGGAGTAGTGCCTAAAGCCCCTGATCCCTAAGTACCTGGGTCATATCTATGGGGCTGTACCTGTGTCCCCAAGGTCCTCAAGTGACTTTGTGGAGCACTGCCTAGAGTCTAGGTTCTCTAATTTCTTGTAGCAGCTGAAGCCACCTCCCTTTAAATAGCTGGATTACTTTAGTTTCTGAAACAGGTGTGATGAAAGTTTCTTTTCCTTTCTTTTAAAAAGATTTTTATTTTGTGTGTTTTCCTGTGTGTATGTAAGTGTATTACATGTATACAGTGTCTCTCTGTCTAAAAAAAGAGGGCATCAAATTCCCCCTAGAACTGGAATTACAGATAGTTGTGAGCAGCCATGTGGGTGCTGGGAGCTGAACCTGGATCCTCTGCAAGAGCAGCAAGAGGTCCTAACCACTGAGCTATCTCTCCAACCCTGCGTTGTAATAGTTTCTAAGTCAGTGACATGTTTCCAGTGTTAACTGCCTCTTGTGGGCAGGGGCTTACAGGGAGGCGTTCCTGAAGGGCAGAACTACCGTGTCACTTCAACGAAGATGCAGCCCTTCCTTAGAAAAGGTGTGGATCATCCATGGCCACAGCATCACTGACTATCACACAGTGCAGCTCTGCCTGGGTGTTCTCATTAAACAGCTCAGGCTGACCGCAGACTTACATTTCTCCCACCTTAGCCTTCTAAGTCTGTGCTTACAGGCCTCAGCACAGAGGGGGGAGCCCTCAGGATGCTTTCCTTTGGTTTCTCACTCCCTTGCCCTTCTTCTGTTGGGATTTTCCTCTCTCCTCCTCACTGCAGCCCTCTGGAAACTGGCTCCACACATGCCTGGCTAGCTAATCAACTCTGAGTGTCCTCTTCCAGGGAACCCCAACCTTCTGCCCAGCTGAGTCCAATGAGCAGGCTATTAAAGTGTATTTGCATTGAGCCTAGTTTTTATGGCTACATGATAGAAAAGAGCCTGGTGGAGCTACTGAATTGGAGTTCTTGCACAGGGATGCGACACAGCTGTCTAGTTCTTTGGCCTCTTTCTCTGCAGAGGGAGCTGTGTCCGTGTCTCTGGGTAGCCAAATGGAAATGGAAAGGTGCCAAAGGCAAGCAGATGTCTCAGCACGATTGCTCACAGGCCTAGCCCATTCAGCACAATGGCCCCATGCTTCCAGGGGAGGACAGAGTGTGGGGAGAGAGGACAAAGGACACATTACCCGGTGACAGTGGCATCACTAATGAAGTGATGCTGTTGCTGGCTTAGGATGGTATTGTACCTAAGATCAGGGGCTCGATGACATGCTAAAAGTCTTCATCCTCAGCCCAAGGGCCCTCCCCCCCAGCCAGAATGCCCCTCTTCCTTCCTGGAAGGAGAGGCAGACTCGTGTCTGCAGTGGCTGCAAGGCCGGTCTCCTCAGCAGCACCCACAGGCAGGACTCCATCTGGCTGTGCTTCCTCCTCCATCAGAAAAATCTGGAGTCATAGCCGTGGCCAGACCTAGAAATTGAGAGATGAACATTTACATCATGGCAGATCACTAGCATGTGCTGGACAGAAGCCAGTGCCCACTAAGCTGTCATGTGACCAGAACTGGGTAACTGATATCTGACCCTCCAAACCCCAGGCTTCCACTGGAGAGCCAAGATCATCACTCACACATGTATGAATGTCTACCAGTTCCTCCATTGAGAAAACATGGCCGAGCCCCTCACTCCTGGGAAAGTAGACTTAAATGAAGCACTATCCCCCTACCTAATGCAGTGGGGGTCACTGCAAGGGAAGAAGTATGCTAGTGATGGCCTTCCTCTCCAGGCAACTCTGAACACCCTGGGCAGAAAATGGCATGGGCCATGTGGTAGTTTGAACATAACTGGCCCCCACAAGCTCATAGGGAGTGGCACTATTAGGAAGTGTGGCCTTGTTGGAGGAAGTGTGTCACTGTGGGGGATGGGCTCTGAGGTCTCCTATGCTCAAGCTATGCCCAGTGAGACAGTTCACTTCCAGTTGCCTACAGGTCAAGATGTAGGACTCTCAGCTCCTTCTCCAGCACTATGTTTGCCTGGACACCACCATGATAACAGACTAAACCTCAAAATGTAAGCCACCCCAATTAAATGTTTTTCCTTTATAAAAGTTGTGGTGGTCATGGTGTCTCTTCACAGCAATAGAAACCCTAAGATAGGCCAGAAAAGAGCGTTTTGAGAGTAAGGACAGTTGTGGCTGCTTGCACTCTGGGCAGAAGAGCTGTAGACAATGACCCATGACTTGCACCTGCTGGGTGACTGTTTGCAAAGCAGTCTTTTCTGTTGGCCCATTCCAGAATGCCTCAGGCAGAATCGGCAAAGAATAACCTTCTGCAGAAATGATTTCAACACCTGTTCTATCTGCTGTTGCCAGCAACACATCATGCTGAGGGTGGCTGTGGAGGTCCCTTTCCTGGGCTGTGACTTCTGTGTGCCAGTGCTGGGACAGGCAGAAAGGTTGGCTTGTTTGCCCCACCATAACCTGATCCAGCTGGGAAGGCACTTGTGTACCTGCCTCCGGCATCTGGTTTCTTGGACCCCAGGTGCATTACCACTCAGAAGCAACTGGGTGAGTGTGAGTTCCCTGCACGGTGACCCCCTCGCTTACAGCTCCCAGGTTCTCAGAAGGAGGATCCCAAGAGAGCCAAGGGAGAGCTTGTCTTGCTTTTTTTTTTTTTTTTTTGTTTCATTTAGCTAGTCTGTGTTGCTCAGCACTGTCATGATATAAATACCTGAGCTGCCATGGACTTACAGCTCTGGACTTTCAGCCTGTGACCTGCCAGCCCACTGCTGTTGATGGGGGCACACCCTAGTGGGAACACTGGGCCAGAGCTCGTCAGCTTGTGGCTACAGAGACAAACAGAGGATGAGACCAGAGTCCCACAACCTACAGTGACTCTGCTAAAGTTCCTACCACCTCCCAGGAGGGCCGGGCTGAGGATCAAGCCTTTGTGGAACTTTTTAGATGTAAACTACGCCCTCTGGGCTATTTTTAAGTATAGGTCAATAGTGTTGAGTCTGCTCACATCACTGTGGAACAGATCTCAGGGCTTCATCTTGCAGATCTGAACTCTGGACTCATTAAACATTCTCCATCTCCCCTTGGGCCCTGGTAACCACCACTCTTCTTTCTGACCTATGAACTTGAGCCCTTTGAATCATGTGAACGGATCATTTGTGCGAGAATCACCTGAACCACACATTAGTGGACATTCACCAGCAGACAGTAGGACTCCCTCTCTCTCTCCACCTCTCTGTCTCCCTCCCTCCCTCCCTCCCTCCCTCTCTTTCTCCCTCCTCTCTGTCTCCCTTTCCCTTCTTCTCCCCCCCACCCGTTGGCAGTACTGGGAACTGAACCCAAGCCTTACCCATGCCAAGAAAGTACTCAACCGCTGCACTGTGTGTCTTCCCGTCTTTTTTTTTTTTTTTTTAAGCTCTCAGACAAGGTCTCGCTAACCTGTCTAGTCTGGCCTTGAACTTGCAGTATAGCAAAGACAAGTCTTGAACTTCCAGTCTTTCTGGCTTGGCCTTCCAAGTAGCTGGGATTACAGACCTAGGCCAATCCTGAGCAGGTGAGCCCTGCCATTGCGCATACGCAGTCCTGTTCTCCCATCCTTTGGCTATATAATCACAAGTAGGGATGCTGATGGGTAGTCACATTTTTTTAATTAAAAAAAATTAAATTTATTGTTGTGCGCGTGAGAGAGTATGAGTGAGGTCAGAGGACAACTTGTGAGGCCGGCGCTCCCCTTCCACCTTTTCACGGATTGGAGAGATGGACTGCGTGCAGGCCACCAGGCGTTTGCAGTGAGTGCAGTTCTCACTGAGTCATCTCACGCCTGGCTTTTTTAACTTTGTGAACGACTCCACAGACTCCACACCGTGTTCCAGAGAGGCTCCCCCACTGGCATCCCTAACAGTGCAGAAGGTTCCTGGTTCGCCACAGCCTCAGCCATGTGTGAGTGCTGCTGTCTGGAGAGGGCTGTAGGTTTGTCTGGAGTCTGTCTGAGGAATGCACTCCACCCCCGGCTGTGGCTGGCCTTTTTTCTTTCTTTTCTTTCTCTCTCTTTCTTCCTTTCCTCCTTTCCTTCCTCCCTTCCTTCCTCCTCCTCCTCCTCCTCCTCCTCCTCCTCCTCCTCCTCCTCCTTCTTCTTCTTCTTCTC
>CABHPP010142497.1:10127-45540 GCA_902168425.1 Peromyscus attwateri | reverse complement strand
TTTTACTGACTGAGCCGTCTTCCCAGCCCTGTCCTGCCCACCTGCTTGTTTGTTTGCTTTTGTTGTTGTTGTTGTTGAGAAAGCATCTTCTTCGATAGCTCAGGCTGGTCTGGAACACGTAACGGGCACTCCTGCCTCTGCCTCTTCCTCCGCTTTCTGCTCCGACCCAGTTTCGATTGTAAATTCTTTTTTTAAAAATCTTGTTTTCATTTTTAGGTTGGTCTTAAAATGTGGTGTGGTTGGTAGATGCAAAAATTGGTGGGAGTGAGTTATTTTCAGGGGGTGTTCGCAAGAGGAGTGAACAGGGGTAGTAGCGGTAGAATAAGGCGAATTTCTATGTATGACACTTGCGATGCTGGCCTGTCATGCTGGCACTGAGGAGGCTGAAACAGGAAGAGTGTTGTGAGTTCCAGGCCAGCCTGGGCCACATAGTGAGACTGCTAAACAATCATCCAATTAAAAACAAACAAACAAACAAACAAGCAAGCAAACAAACAAACAAACAAACAAATAAATCAGTTCTGTCTCGGAGACTGATGTCAAGACCCAGCATACGATCCTTCCTTGAAACATTACACATAAGATTTAGGAGAAGCCTGGTAGGATTTGACAACAGTGATGTTTTGATCTAATCTCAGGCGCTAAATAAAGCAAAGGTCCTGTGATCCTTTGCCAAAATCTGAAATGCCAGGTTGGTTGTTTAGAACACCGAGGAAGCCGAATCTTTCACCTGAGCATTCCTGACTTCCCTCGGCCCATTCATCATGGGATGGAGCTGAAGGAGAAAGCCTGGAGAAAGATCTGAAGGCAGACAGCTGGGCTCTTCATGGCCGTGGACTGCTTAGGCTCCTTCTTTACTCCTAAGTGGGCTGCTTGCACTAATAATGTATTATTGAGCCAGGCGGTGGTGGTGCACGCCTTTAATCCCAGCACTCAGGAGGCAGAGGCAGGTGGATCTCTGTGAGTTCAAGGCCTGCCTGGGCTACAGAGTGAGTTCCAGGAAAGGTGCAAAGCTACACAGAGAAACCCTGTCTTGAAAAATCAAACCAAAAAAAAATGCATTATTGAGAACTTGGAGAGATTCTTTTTTTGAAAGGCTATACTTACTTGATTGGGGGGAGTCTAAAACACATCTGAAGACAGGGTGAGTCCTCTTCTGGAGAGACCATGGGGCTTTCACAGAACTTGATTATGTATTAGATAATGAAATGAAATGTATTTATGATTCTGTGTGGCGGAAGGGAACAAAATCAGCCTTGATCACGCTAGGCAAATGATCTGTTATTGAGTTGCACACCAATACCCAACTGGGGGGACTCTAGGCAAGTGCTCTCCCACTGACCCATGCCCCAGCTCTCTTTTTACCTTCTATTTTAACAAACGGTCTCACTAAGTTGCCCAGGCTAGCCTTGAACTCACTCTGTAGTCCAAGCTAATCATGAACTTGTGACCCTTGGGATTCAACCTCCTGAGTAACTGGGATGACATGTCTGCAGCCTATCCCTCTGTCCTGGCTTTGACTTGGTCCAGGTTATCCTTTCCGTTCTGTCCAGAGTTCTCTATTGTGTTCCATTAGGTCACTTTCCTGCTTAAAAGTCTCCCATTTCCCCTTGTTGTCTGTAGTTCAAAGGCCACACACGCTACACAAGATCTTGCGGTTGACAGAATAACACTCCCCCCAGGCCAAGCTTTGCACAGTTCCCAGAACCCATGGTTATGTTTCTTTCCAAAATAATCACAGGGTTCTTCATAAGAGAGTGGAAGAAAGGTTTGAGTGATGATGGAAACAGAAAGCCAAGCTTCCGAGGGAGCAGATATTATATACCTGACCTGAAAGACAGAAGGAGCCACTGTATTGAGTGACTTTTCCTGAGAGACTTGAACAGACATCTGTTATCCTAGATAGGACACAGACACAGACCAAAGACATGACCCTACCTGCTCTAGTTTTATTCTGTGGCTGTGATTAAAACACTCCTTGGAACAAAAGTGATTTGGAGGGCAAATAGTTTCTTTGGCTTACAGTTCTAGGCCCATCATTGAATGAAGTCAGGACAGGAACTCAAGCAGGAACTTGGGGCAGAAATCATGGAGGAACCGTGACTGGCTTGCTCACAGGTTCATTCTTCACTAGCTTTCCTGTATAGCCCAGGACCATCTACCTAGGGAATGGTGCTGCTCACAGTGGGCTGAGCCCCCTTGTATCAATAAATAATCAACCTCCACAGACATGCCCACAGTTTGATCTGGGCAGTCTCTTAACTGAGACTCCCTTCTTGCATGAGTCTAGACTGTGTCAAGTTGACAGTGAAAGCTAACTAGGACACTACCAAAGTCTAGCTTTGTGAACTGGGAAGTTTATTGGTGTTATTTTTCAGGAGAATGGATGAGGGGTTACCTTTAGGAGTATGGGTGACTCAAAGGCAGCCACAGCAATGGAAAAACTCATGCCAGCCTAGATGGGTGATGAGCTGCATCCCTGGAGCTCCCTGCACAACATACAGTCAGATCCGCCAGAGTTCCCTCTCTCTGGAAATTGTTTACTGGGGAGGGGTCTTAGAGTCTTGGAACTTTCTAAGCATCCTGAGCCTTGTGGGTTTCCTTAGCTCCCCGAATTCTCTAGGAAGGGATGTTTCTATCTAGAGGAAATAGATGCGTAATATATAGCCAGAGGGTTCAGACTGAGTGGAGAAGCCAGAAAGGTGAGGAAATAGATGGTTTCCCTAGGACCTCTGGAGAGAGTGTGGCCTGCTGACACTTTGATTGTGGTCGCTTGAGATGCATTTTAGACTTCAAAGTAAAGAGGTGTGAGATAATGACATCATGTTGATTTAAGCCCCAGTGTATGATATGTTTTTGATGTTTATGTCTATGCACAT
The DNA here is from genome assembly GCA_902168425.1 of Peromyscus attwateri. Lineage (NCBI taxonomy): Eukaryota > Metazoa > Chordata > Mammalia > Rodentia > Cricetidae > Peromyscus > Peromyscus attwateri. The sequence continues at coordinate 42,661 of CABHPP010142497.1, read as the reverse complement.
TTTGTGAAGGGTTGTGAGTACATCCTCAGTACTATTCCTCAAGTGCCATCCACTTTTTTTTTTTAAACAGGGTCTCTCATTGATCTGGAACTCACCAAGTAGTCTAGCCTGGCTGCTCAGCAAGCCACAAGGCTCTGCCTGTCTCTGCCTTCCCAGCACAAACCTACTACCATGCCTAGCCTTTTCTGTGGGCTCTGGGGATAAGTCGGGTCCTCGAGCTTATAAGGCGAGCACTCGACCCACAGAGACATCTTCCTAAAGCTAGTTTATGATCATTTGTTACAGTAGTAACAAGAAATCTGTATGGACCCAAACTGATTTAACTTCCTTGATGAGGCTTATTTCCTGCCCTGGGTTCCTCATTCTTTATACTACAACAAAAGCACCCCCCCCCCATGATGTCTTCACTCCTCTCTTTTCTTAGACAATCTGTATGTAGCTCCTTCCAGAATGATTGTGCAGTCATCTCTCCATCTGTTAGGACCCGAAAGCTTTGAAGAATTCCCAGTTCCCCAAAGCTTTGGTTTTTGTCTTCAGGGGATGCTATTTTTGTCTGTCTGTCTCTGTCGCTATCTCTGCCTGTCTCTATGTTTCTTTCTATCTCTGTGTCTCTCTGTCCATGTCTGTCTGTCTGTCTGTCTGTCATTTCTCTCTCTCTGAGAGGGTTTCATTCTGTAAGCCAAGCTAGGCTAAAACTTAACAGATATCCTCTTGCTTCAGGCTCCCAAATGCAGGGGTTATAGACACGAAGCACCCACAGAGCTCTCTTCGATCTCTGTCTCATGTGTCAGGGGACTGTAACGTTCTGCTTGTGTGTCTATCTCTTACACTGGTCTGTGACTTCTGCCAGAGCAATAGCTGCATCTTACTCATCTCCATGCCTCCTTTCTACTATACGATCACACTCCAGCTCTTTGTAGCAGATGAATGCAAAAGCTCTGACAAAATTAGAAGTGAGAACGTGCATGTGGTAATTGCTATAACAGATATGCAAACATGAGACCATACAGCTGAATGCTAATTAGGTTTAATCTTGAAACTGGGGCTAGAGAGAGATGGCTCAGTGGTTAAGAGTGATTGATGCTCTTCCCGAAGACTGGAGTTTGGTTCCCAGCATCCATGTTTGAGGGCTCACAACTCTAACTCCAGGACACATAGCACCCTCTTCTGTCCTTCGTGGGCGCCTGTGCCTGTGGAAGCGTGTATGCACACAGACCCACAAATACACATAAAGGAAAAGGAATACCGTAAATCTTTAAGTTAAGGTGAGCATTTTAAAAACTCAAGCTATTTCCAGTCTACAGAATAAATAGGGGCAAGTAGATTTCCCAGGGATCCAGAATTTCCAACAGCTATCACATCTTACTTTATCCCACGAGGCACATGGCATGATGATAGTGAAGCCTTTCAAATATCCATGTTATCTAAAAAAAAAAAAAAAAGCTGTTATGGAACTTTGATAAGTCAACATACTAAATTTGTTCTACCAGGAAATCAAGATTTTGAATCCAAAGTTTAATATATTTAAGACACACTCAGAAATAACTCGAAAAGTCTTTCCTATAGAATCATATTCTGGACTATGTCTGCAGGTGTGCTACAAGAAGCTCCCTGACCAATGACTGTTGAGAAAGACATCTCTCTTCGTATCTGAACATTGTCAGCATAATTGGGGGCGTGGTGCAGAAGTAGAATCTTCCTGGATTCCTCTAGTGAGAAGCTGGGGCACCGTTCAGGGGTAAAGCTCCTGTCAGTCACACCCTCGTGAGGGGCTATGTCTGTGACTCACTGATAGACCTCAGAGGAAGGTGTAGGTTTAGTCTCCAGCATCCAAGGAAGATGAAGATAACACTTAAAAGTCCCCAGTGAGTGGTGAAATGAGATGTGACAGAGAAAGAGAAGCCGAGGTGACTTTGAGGTTTCTGAGGATAAGCAGGAGGTCAGTGGGATGCAGTTCCGTTTGCTAACTCACCAAGTCGGGCTACACACCCAACATTAATATCAAATGTATTTGTAAATATTGATGCTTTGAGAAGACATCGAAATGAACACATCCAGAATTCCATTTTTAAAAACACACACGGGGTAGCAAATATTCACCTCCTCCACAATTTTAAATTTTAATCGTCCATTGATGGTAAATTATGAATGACCAGCATGCCTGCAAGAGCATCCCAAGAGTCAAAGACTCCCACAGAGTGTGCATATATCAAAATATCTCCCTGAGCCCTGTTCGTATCACAAGGAACCCCATTTTAACCCCATTACTATGTAAGATTAATATGGGCTTATCAAAAAGTTTACATTTAATTAAAAAAATTGGTTTCCAAATTTGAGATCTCAGTTGCCTAGCGACCAAGATTCCTGGAAGCAGAGAAAAATTGACACCCCTCCCCTCCCTCACTCTGCAACAGTCTTTTAATGGATCTACATTGACAATAAGGAGAAATAAATAAGTGATCACTAAGAAGAGACCCTATGCTGGAGATGGAGTAATATACCTATAATCCCTGCTCTTGGGGAGCTGAGGGAGGAGAGTCAGGAGTTTAAGGTCAGCCTAGGTCAGCCTGGATTACAGGAGACTCTTTCTAAACAAACAACAAAAGAAAACGAACCTGATCTCCTTAGACGTGTGTAATCAGCACATCATTGGATGCCTTTGGGAGGTTGGGAGACCAGTTTAAACCAGTTTGTTCTTAATCTTATGTATGTGAAATTCTCACTGTTCATTATTCCGTCTCAAAGTTCCAGCGTTTCCGGAATTTCTTCTTAGTTTAGTATTCAGCTCATCTCAAATCTGTGCTACAATACATCAACTAGCAGTTGTCTTTCCAAGTGAGATATAACATAAAGAATCATTTCCCATGCTTTAGACTACCTGATGAAGACAGCGCAAAGATGGATGACTTAAAATCAGCTGAGGAGTATTTGGGGACCTACCCAGGAGCTTAGAATTGTGGTCTCTTCCTTGTAGCTGTATCCATTCTTTGAGGGGCAGTGGATTGCAAGGGATGATGTCTTTGAGTCCAACTTTCAGCATGACATTTTTTTTTTCTGGAGCTGAGGACCGAACCCAGGGCCTTGCACTTGCTAGGCAAGCACTCTATTACTGAACTAAATCCTCAACACTGACAGTCTTTTTAAAACAAATGATTTTTTTTTTAAAAATTGTGTGTGTGTCTGTGTATGTGTGTAGGACTACATATGTGTAGTGCCTGCTGGTGCCAGAAGAGGGCAGTAGATCCCCCAGTACTGGACTTATATAGACAGTTGATATAAGCAACCAACATGCATACTGGGAAGCAAATTCAGGTCCTCTGGAAGCGCAGCCAGTGTTTTTTAACTAGGTTTTATTCCCAGCACCCACATGACACTCATAACCATCTGTAACTCCAGTTATAGGGCATTTGATGTACAAAATATACATGCAGGAAAAATATCACTGTGCATAAAATAAATAGTAATAAAATGAAATTAAAATTAACCACTGAGCCATCTCTTCAGCCTCCAGCCTGGCATTCCTGAGAGCTCGGATGAGTTACCTTTAAATGCCCAGTAACTTTTTTCTTTCTGTTTCCTACTCCCTTTTTTATTGGTGTCTTTGTACAAAACAGTAAGTTTCTTTGAGACATTTTAATGTGTATATCATGTATTTTTGATCATGTTCATTCCCTACTACCATCTCTTATTGTTCTTTTCCTTATTTCTTGTCTCTTTTCCTAAATAGTTCCCTTAGGCTTTCACAACACACACACACACACACACACACACACACACACACACACACACACACGAGTGCGCATGTCTTAATTCACATACATAGTGTGGTGGTTTGAATTAGAATGGTCCCCATAGGTTCATATATTTGTATGGTTAGTCCTCAGTTGATGAGCTGTTTGGGAAGATTAGGAGGTATGTCCTTGTTGGAAGAAGTATGTTGTGGTGGTAGGCTTTGAGGTTTCAAAAGCCCATGCCAGGTTCAGTGTCTCTCTCTTCTCTGCCCATGCTTGTGGATCAGGATGTAAAGCTCTCAGTTACTGCGCCAGCTCTATGCCTGTCTGCTCCCTGCCATGATCATGGACTAACCCTCCAAAACTGTGAGTTAAACCCCAATTAAATGCTTTCTTTTATAAGAGTTGCCTTGGTCATGGTGTCTCCTCACAGTGATAGAACAGTAACTAAGTCACATGTATGCACATATGTTAAATCTAGATTAGGCATATGAGTATTATATTTGTCTAAATCTGGATTATTTTGTTTAGCATGAACTCTAATTCTATTCATTTTCCTGCAAATGGTATAATTTTTCCTTCTTTGTATCGTGTGTGCATGTGCATGTGTGTGTGTACACACCTACCATTAATGTCTTTTTCCATTCATCTGTTGATGACTAGGTAGGATAGCTACATTAACTCAGCTGTTATGAACAGTGTTGCATTAAACATAAATGGCTCTGGTATGATGGATGACTCAGATTCTCTTTTAATACCCAAAATGAGTATTATATATCTTCTTTGAATTTGCTTTGCAAGTGGTCCCAGCTACTGTGTATCTCACTGGCTTTAGTGGACCTTTTTGTGATGGTTAGTAGAAGAATATGACACACTTTTAGAATATAACATTTTGCTAAATTTTTTTGATAATTTTATGCCTGTATACAATGTATTTTTAATTATAGTCACCCTGTACCCCTTCCCCTAATCCCTTATCTCCTCTCAACTTCATATCTTCTTCTTCTTTCTTCTTCTTCTTCCTCTTCCTCCTCCTCCTCCTCCTCCTCCTTCATAACCCACTGAGTCCAGTTAGTTCATCCTATATGCGCATGGATATAAGGGCCACCCACTGGAGCCTGGTCGACCTACCAGAGCCACAGCCTTAATGAAAACTGACTCTCCCTCCCTCAGAAACCATCGACTGTCTCAGCTAGGGTTTCTCCCCACCTCCTGCATGCTGGAATGTTGACTGGCTTGATCCTGTGCAGATCTTGTGCAGGCAGCTACAGCAGCTGTGAGTTCACAGTGGTCTTATTGTATCAAAGAGACATTGTTTCACTGGAGTCCCCCTCAACTTCTGTCTCTTACAGTCTTTCCGATTCTTCTCAGGGATGATCCCTGAGTACTCCCTCCCTCCCACCCTCCCTCCTTTCTTCCTCTGTCTCTGTCTCTGTCTGTCTGTCTCTCTCTCTCTCTCTCTCTCTCTCTCTCTCTCTCTCTGTGCACATACGAGTTCATGCACATGTGTGCATGTGATCTAGATGTCCCACTTATGGGTAAGCACTTCACAGATACTTATTTTTTACCCTTTAACCAGTGGCAAATCTCTGCTTTTACCACCATCCATTGTACATCATTTCTCTGATGAAGTCTGAGAGCCACAGTCATTTATTGGTAGCACTGTGTACTTAGGAAGCAGTTTGACATGATGGTACAGTTTCTTCATTAACCTTAGAGTCAGTTAAACCTTAAATAGGCAAGATGGTAGAACTGAAAGTGAGGCAAAGAAGTAGATGGAGGCAGAGTGTGGTATGGGCACACCCAGAATCCCAGTCCCTGAGGCTGAGGCAGGAGGATCACTAATTTGAGGCCAGTCATCAATACCTTTTCATAAGAAAGAGAACAGGGCTGGGGAGACCAGCTGCTCTTGCAAAGGACCCAGGTTCTGTTCCCAGTGCCCACACAGAGGCTAACAACTGTATCTCCAACTCTAGAGGATTAGACTTCTTCTTTGTCCTCCTCAGGCACTGAATATACATGGTGCACAAATGTGCATATAGGCAAAACATCCCTACATGTAAGATAAAAATAAAGAATTAGAAGTTTAAATAGAAAGTGAACCAGCATGATAAGAGGTCCAACAGTTATTTACTTTCTACCACATAAAATCTCTGTCTCTCTGTCTCTGTCTATCTATCTATCTATCTATCTATCTATCTATCTATCTATCTATCTATCTATAAAATTTATCTATGTCAATCTATATCTGTATAGACACACACCTATTTGTAGGGAGAGAATGGTAAAAGTCAGACATCATTGTCTGCATCCTCAAAGAATTCATCATCAATGGGATATGCAAAAGTAACCACAAGGAAACTGGCAAATTATTCGAGGATTGGTAGAATGTGTTAACAGTTTACAACAAATATCACAATAAACTCAATCATACTGGGAAAGCATCAGAACACACACACTCTCTCTTACTTTCCTAAAGCCATACTCTATAAATTGGGTTTTGAAAATATATTGGAAAAGACAGATGGGGAAGTGTCTAGCTTTGTGAAAACATTATAAATAAAATATTTCTTGTAATCCTTGGAATTTTACTCGGTGCATTTTAATAGCTCTATATTTTAAAGCCCAGAGCTGTAGATCCAGAAGAAAATGTGATTTTACTATGGAGGCTAAACGTAAATATGAGCCCGTGTAATTTCCTGAAGCTTGAATAACTTAAAAAAAATTACTCACAGTCTGCTTCACAAATTATCAATGTTTCCTGGCCTGCCCTGGAGATTATTGACTTTTGTGGCTGTATTTCTAAATATTTCATTTGAAAACCTTCTCTCCATTTGTGCTCCAAAGTTATCCTTTGTTTGTAGAAACAAACAAAAAAAAAAGTATGTGTGGAGAAAAATGTAAACACAACACAATGCAGGGAAAAATTATTCTGCAGGAGTGATTTGCTGTTTTCACGGTTGTGGGGAGGGGGGAGATGGCTCGGTCGTTAGGAGCACGTACTGCTCTTGCAGAGGACTCGGGTTCTGTTTCCAGTACCCACGTGGCAGCTCACAATAGTCTGCCAGCCCAGCTCCAAGGGATCTGTTGCCCTCTTCTGTTTTTCGGCTACTGTACTCATGCACAAACTCACACACAGACCCACAGACACACAGAACTGAAAAGTAAAATACATCTTAAACTAAACCTACGGTGCACCCTGGCTCCCATCTTCAGCGCTGTGTAAACTAAAAAAGAACAAAAAAAAAAAAAAAAAAAAGACACGCCACGTACAAAAATTGAACTATTATATTTCATCAGGCAGTCAGATAAAAATCAGTTTGGGACTATTGGTCCTGGGTTGTAAGCCCAGCGCAGTGGCTCATGCCTGTAATTTCTACACTTGCAAGGGTGAGGCAGGAAGAGTATTTCAAGTCAGAGGCCAGCCTGGGCTACATAAGTTACTGCAAGTTAGTCTGACCCTGTCTCTATAAAACAAAAGGTTGGGGGAGATCAAACAAAGATAAGGGGACAAAGGAAACCCCAGTCTTACCTAGACTGCAATTCCTTAAGCTCACAGTGACCATGGTAACATGCTGAGAACTCTCAGTAAGGGTTGGGGGTTGGTTAGCTCAGTTAGGAGAGTGCTTACCTAGCGTGCTTGGTTCTGTCCCCAGAAACATATAAACTGGGCGTGGTGGTGTACACTATGGCAATCCCAACACTGGGGAAGTGGAGGCAGGAGGATCAGAAGTTGATGGTCATCCGTAGAAGGTTTGAGGGCCCATTAAGCTACACGAGACCTTGTATGAATGAATGAATGAATGAATGAATGAATGAATGAATGACATTTAGTAAGTTCTCATCTTCTCAGAATCTCATCTTTGGTATGCCATTCTGACCATGTCTGCATAGCCTGGGATGATCCGTTGTCACGGTGCCCTTGACATGACTGTGTGATGCTTCACAAATATTTCATGAACTCTTACACATCCGGCCAACTGCCTTGATCCAGACTAATTGGCTGACCCAGATGGAAGGTTAGCCTTCACACGGGCCCTGTGGACAATTTCCTTCCAACAGTTGTGAGATCCCAAATGTCTTTAGATTTGCAGAGCGCGTGAGCAGCAGCAACATAAAATGCTCATGTATCGATTTCCAGTTAGCTTGCAATTCTCATCTCTCTTTGTCAGCTAGCAGTGGATCCCTGGCTACTCCGCTGATGCTCAAATGCATACAAGCTTTTGTTGCCGGCTCTGTGTGTACGTGCGTTTGGGTAGGTACTTGTGTGTATGTGTACAGCACCTATGGCATCCAGAGGTTGACGTCAGCTGTTTTCTCCCATTGCTCTGCACCTTGCTTTTTGAGACAGGGTTTCTAACTGAACCTGGAGCTCTCAGATTCAGTTGGCCTGGCTGTCCAGCAGGTTTCAGGTCTCCTCTTGTTTTTACCCTCCCACAATACCATGCCCAGCTCTTTACCTGGGTTCTGGGCATCAAACCCAGGTCTTTATGCTTGCACAGCAAGTATTATCAATTAATTGAGCCATCTCTCCAGCTCCTGCTGTTTTTCTCCAAGGTCTTATTTTATAGCCTTGGCTAGTCTTGAACTTTCCATCTTCCTGTGTTTGTGAACAGCATAGGTACTTCCATCTCAGGTGACTATGCATTGAGTGTACATCTCAGAACCACTGAACCATCAGTAAATGCTGGCAATTCTTATTTTTGTCTCCCCTACCTTCCTCCGTTATTAACTATTTCACTTACATGGTGATATTTTTATGCTCGAGGTTGCCAACTAGGAATTGGATCTGTCCTTAGTCTATAAAGAACATTCGGAGCTTCCAGTTGGAAAGGTGACTCACCTACCTGGGAGAAGCGTGATTGCAGCCAAGCCTGATGACCCAAGTTTGATCCCCAGGACCCAACATGGTGGAAGGAGAAAACTGACTTCTGAAAGTAGTCCCCTAACCTCCATACATACACAGGCACACACAGATATATTAATTAAACAAAACTTCAAAAAGAATATTTAGATTTGTATGTGGCGATGCACACCTGTAAGCCCATCCCTTGGGAGGCTGAGGCAGGAGGCCTCTAACTCTGACACCAGTCTGGGTTACTTGAGAGTCTATCTAAAAATTTTTAGATATTTAGATATAAAAATGAAATACTTGGTATATTTATAATTCAGATGCCATCATCTGTATGTCTCATCTTTCCTGTTTTCTAGAACACTTAAATAGGAAGACCAACAGGGTTTTTTTTTGTTTATCTTTTGTGGTTTTTTTTTTTTTTTCTGGCAGTGTTGGGGGTTGAACCTAGGACTTTGAGTATGTTTGGCCAATGCTCTATGGCTGAGCCACCCCCAGCTGCTTTAATGAGGAATGCATTTGACAGGAAATAATAGAACAGTGGTTTACGTCACCTTGGGAGTTATTGTTTACATAGCAAGAAATCAGATCTTAGGCAGGTAATGATGCTCACAGCATGCAACGATGTCCTTTGAGTCTCTCCTGCTCTCTTCAGCTTTCTACCCGCACCACAGGTAGCTGCTGGCTTTTGTCACTAACCTTGGTTGTTTCATGGTCACACAATAGCTGCCTTGGTCAGCCTTCACACCACAATCTTAGGTTTCAATGACAAGTGGGGGGAAACATCTGAGACCCTTTGAGAATAGAAGTTTTCTTCTAGTGTTTTTATTTACCGGGAATGTAATACATGGCTAGAGCTAGCTGCAAGTTAGGTCGAACAATTGAACTTTATTATTACCGTTGTTGTTGCTGTGATTTGAGATTGGATCTTACTGTAGGCTAGCCTCGAGTTCACAATTTTGCCTCTGCCTTTTAAGCGCTGGAATTACAGGGATGTCCTCTCATGCCAGGTTAATATTTTCAGTTTTCACGAGATCATGCTATGTCGGGCAGGCCTAGCCCAGGCTGACCTCAGACTTAGCCATCTTCTCACCTCCGTTTCCCAAGTGCTGGGGTGACAGGCATGCTTCATGTCCTGTTCTTAATTCTAACTGTGCTTTTCATCCTTGAATCAGTTCTATTATTGTTCATGATTAAAACTGCTCAGGAAATGGCCACATTGTACAACTTACCAGGCCTGGAGGGTCTCCTGTCACGTTGGCAAGCACACCAGAATCACACCATTTTCCCATCGTCAGAACGCAGAGCAGAGTGACCACGTTGCGCTGCTGTCTCTTGTGGGTTCCTTGGTAGCAGAACCTTATCAGTTTTCCTTTCTGCACTGTGATCTGTAATGTAGGCTGGCAGGATGGGTCCACGTCTGCACCAGTTAGGGTTGGACGCCCTGCCCAGCCCAGGCCTCTGTCCTTCCCCCCCCCCCCCCCCCCCCCCCCCGCCCCGCCTTCTCTCAGAAATCACAACGGGACTTCTCAATCGCTCATGATTTCTTCCGATGTATCCCTAACACCATGATTGATAATGCGCCTGTCAAGCTGGTGGTCACACACTTCCTGGACATCTGCCTGCCTCTCCTCCAGCGACAGTTAATCATCAAGGCCCATCAAGTCAATCCTCCTAACATTTTTTGCAACTGTCCACTTTTTAAAATGTCCATTGACAGAAACTTGGCATTGCCCGTCAAATCACCCATGTTATTACTGGATGCAGTGTGTAGAATTCCCAGCATAGCACAGCTGCATGTGAGGGGTGAAATGGCTCACTGGGGAAAGACATTTGCTGTGCAAGTATGAGGACCTTCGGATTTTTTTTTCCAAATATACCATGTGTTTTCTTCTTTTTCTGCTCTTCCTTGAACTGTGACAGCTTCTCACTTTGCTTGACTGCAGCATCCCTGCAAAGTACATCTTCGCTGAGATGTCACTTCCTCTGGGAGCTGGCCCAGCTTTTTCTCTCGCTAGACGCTGCTGGAAGCCCCTGAGCATCTCCCACAGCAGCCCAGATGTCTCCATCTTATGTGTCGTCTGAGTTTCCTTCCTGTCAAAAGCAACTTTAAGGATGGAAGGGTTTGTTTGGGGTCATAATTCAAGAGGGTGGTCCATTGTAGCTGGGAAGTCAAGGCCGCTGGAGCTTGAGGCAGGTGTATTTTCTTGTATTCACAGAAAGCAGAGGATAAGACCTATGCTCTCTCTCTCTCTCTCTCAGTTTATACAGTCCAGAATCCCAGCCAGGAAACGGAGCCGCTCACATGGGGTGGGTCTTCGCACCACAATTACTGCCATCAAGGTAGTGCCCCACAAGCATGGCAAAAGGCCTGTCTCTCACATCATTCTAGATCTGTCAGGGTGACAGTTGACGATAGCCGTCTCAGGTGGCATCACGTCCGTTGTGAGTTCTCCATTCTGTGTCTCCTATTTATTGCTGATTCACTATTTAAAGTACATGGTTCAGGTCATGTATGGAGTCACAGACCTGTCATTCGAATTATTCAAGAGACTGGGGCAAGGAGGCAAGTTTGAGGTGTTCCTGGGATTCTGAGTGAGTTCAAAACCAGCCTGGGTGTGGTGGTTTGAATGAAAATGGCCCCATAGGCTCATAGGGACTGGCAGTATTGGGAGGTGTGGTCTTGGAGTAGATGTGGCATTGTTGGAGGAAGTGTGTCACTGGGGGTGGGCTTTGAGGTTTTGGATGCTCAGGACAGGCCCAGTGTGTTTCAGTCTCTCCCTGATGCCTGCCAATCTAGATCTCTCAATTACCTCTCCAGCACCAAGTCTGCCTGCATGCGCCATGATTCCCACCATGACAATAATGGACTAAACCTCTGAACTATAAGAAAGCCCCAATGAAATGTTTTCCTTTATAAGAGTCGCCTTGGTCATGGTGTCTCTTCACGGCAACAAAACTTTAACTAAGATACTGGGCAACTTAGTGACACTATGTCTCAAAATAAAATATAACAAAAGGAAGACTGGAGAAGGAGCTCAGGGGTAAAGCATCCACCTAGAACCAGCCAGTGAGGAGCTGGGGCATGACTCAGTGGTAGAGCTCTTGCCTAGAATCGCCCAGTGAGGGACTGGATGGGGGTAATTCAGTGGTTGTGTGCTTGCCTAGCATCTGTAAGCGTGGCTGGGTTCTAGTCCCAGTACCACAAAAATAAATAAATTAATTAGATAATGATAAATGAAGAGATAAATAAAGTAGACAACCCATTCATTGTAAAACCATTCACGGAGCTGAACAATCACTGCCACAGTCTATTTGAGAACGTGTCCATCACCTCACACTCCCGCCTCCTGCTACACACACCCACTGCAGTTCTTTGCATTTCCTTTCAACACTTCCAGCCCCACACAGCTCACCTGCAGTCTCATGTGTGGACCTAGCTTGGGCACTTTATATAATTGGAACCGAGCTGTGTGGTCTTGCCGAGCTTGTGTTGATTCTAGCACAGGTGTATTTCCCAGTTGGTGGCAGAGAACCCAGCATGTGATTGGGTTGAATATTGGTGGAACTACTCTCTGACTAGATAAAGGTAAATTTAGAAGTTCCAGACTTGATTGCTCATTCATTTTTATGTGTGTTTGCTGGTGTTTCATTGTGTGTTCATGTGTTCATGTGTGTGTACATATGCTTGTAGAGCTGGAGTAGACCTTAGGTGTCATTCCTCAGTGACTGTCCACCTTGTTTTTTTGAGGCCAGGCATCTCATTGGCTTGGATTAGGTTAGGCTGGCTAGCTAGTAAGTCATAGGGATCCTTTCATCTCTGCCTCCCAGGTGCTGGGATTACAGACACACGCCACCTAGCTCTTTGAACATGGATTCTGGGCATGGAGCTCGGGCCTTCATACTTATGTGTTCAGAGATGACTGAACTATCTCTCCAGCCTGGTAGAAGAAAGCGTTGTGAACCCCACATTCTGGGCTCACCAAGACCAGTTCTTAGACAAAGCAGAGTACTTTGAAGCATCCTTCAAGTGTTAGCAGCAGCAGCAGCAGCAGCAATGGATACAGTGATGACATTCTGTGATGATAGGCACCAAGCCAAAGTACTGTAGAGACTTCCCTGTGCCAAGGAAGCCGGTGCCTGGCAGTGCTCCAGAAACCTAGTTACAGACAGAACGTGGACAGTTCTGGATCAGGATCCAGACACAATGACCACAGAGATGCCTTGAGGGACAGTGGGCATGTTTCCTGGTTGCAGACCCTGCACTTGGGTGTTACATCACTGTGGCAATAGACCTTGCCAGCCTAGACATTTGTAACCCAGTGGTGTTAGAGATGGGTCATTAAACACATTTTTTTTTTTTTTACCGAATTTGGAGTCACAGTCTGTACCCCAAGAAGTCAAGTTGGGCTACCCATCCTCAGTAAGCCAATTTAAGCAGCCAAATTAATAGTAAAACACAAACAGGGGGGATTTATTCAATAGGTCCTCAATGAGAAGGGGGCAAAGAGATCCACGGACTCCATACCCCTTCCCAAGTTCCTCTTGAGAGTCCTGAAGTGAGAGGTCCCCCTCCCTGACTGGGGACTTTCCTTCTCCCAGAATGAGATTCCCAAGGAAATTCCCATGTCTTTTGGGGTCCACTGTTCAAACAGTGTGAAAGTTGGCCTGGAAGACACAGAATCTCTTTAGATTGTTGCTAGGTTGGTTATACTCTTGGGAATGGAGTTCTGAACTTGTGGACAGGAAGAGCCAGGCTTACCACGTACCACTTTCAACTGATTTATAGAGAAAGTGATTCAATTCCTGTGCAAGGAGAGTTTTTATTTTGCTGTGGTAGGTGCCCGGTTTATACTAAGCTCCAAAGGGATATGGTCTCAGATACCAAGAAGACAGCTGTTTAGTTCGAATTTATTTGTCCAGGTGTCCTGGGACACTTTGGGGACGAATGAGTCCTTATTTGGGGTTGTTTACTCTTTCTGTGCCTCTGTCTTACCACAAGGTGACCTTAGATAATCTTTTCCAGCTTGGAAAAAACGCAAATCAGCTTCCACTGGGGCTAGCTAGCATCCTCCTTCTAGCCCAAGGAATGCTTCCCTGGATAGTCAGAATGTAAAGGCAGCCGAGGAAAGGATCCAGTTCTGACTGGGTCCCATCTTGTCCTTTTGGTTAGTTGGAGGGCGTTGAGGCTAGCGGACCATGATTTTATTGGGGACCTCTTATTCAGTTGAAGGCCATATGTGTTTGACTTGACTAAGTAGAATCTTTAAAATTTTACTTATTTATTTGTTTGTGTGTATGTACACGCCTGTATGCACACCCATGTGTACACATCTCAAGGCACAGGTAGAGGTCAGAGGACAAACTTTTAAGGAGTTGATTCTTTCCTTCTACCACACGGGCACTGGCCTGAAGTGCTGTTACCCACAGAAGCATCTCGCCAGTGCCTAAGTAGACTCCTCCATTTCTGCTTGTGAGTCCATAACTGTGCCCTTCTCCGTGTTTTTCTCATGTCTGGGGCTTTGCACTGCCACATCTATAGTGACTGAGAGGTTCTGCATGCCTGTCGTCAGCGAGCTATGTGAGAAACAGACCCGTCTACCACCTCACACTCTCTGAATTTATCAATGACAATTCCCAAGCTGCATTCGTTTTCTTGGCTTTAGCTTATCAGACAGTATCAATTTCACTGGGCAGTCATATTTCAATCTCTTTTTAGTGTGTGTTTATGTATGCATGTGTCTGTGCATGGACAGATTCATGTGTATGTATGTGCTTGTGTGTGTATGCCTGTGTATATACAGTTTGCCCTTCCTTAGGCACCATCCACCTTGGTATTATGACAGGGTCTTCCACTGGTCTAGAAGTTGGTGCACATGCTAAGCTGGCTGGCCAGTGAACCCCAGGGCTCCACCTGTCTTTGCCTCCCTAACATTGATATAGCAAGTGTGTGCCACTATGCCAAGCTGTTATTTTTTAAGTGGGTTCCGGGGATCAAACTCTGGTCCTTGTGATTGCAAGCCGAGCATTTATCCTGCTAACGCTTTCTTCCCAGCACTTTTTAATTTTGGTCTTTGAGACAGGGTCACCCTGTAGACTGGCCTCAAATTCTTGTAATTCTCTTGGTTCAGCTTCTGAGAGCTAGCGTTTACAGGGTTGAGCCGCCATGCTCAGCTTTTTATTTCAGTCTTAATTATTAAAATGAACTCCCAGATCATACATTGTAATTCATATACCATATATAGTTATATATATGTATACACATATAGATATGTATACACACACACACACACACAAACACACACACACACACACTCCACATATATATGGTAGTGGTGATGATGATGTTAGTGGTGGTGATGGTGATGATTTTTATGATGATGGTGGTGATGGTGATGAATATCTATGAAAAGGTTAATGAGGTGACAGTTAAGCTTACTGAGGGGAAGCACACAGCTGATACAGATACAGAGAACCCCTGCAGATGGTCAGCTAAGGCATTATGTAAGGAACCCCATCACAGAGCTGCTTCCAGTACAGGGCTGGTTGAACGTGCAGAACTGTGTCCTGATGAACGGCAGTCCCACTGGGCCATGTCGAGCAGGGGTACTGTGCTGAGGTGAAGCCCTAGAGACAGCTTTGGGAGTTCATTCTCTATCTATCCCAAGACCCATGTTCAAAATGGACCAATGGTAGATCCAGTGTACCATTCTACCTCAGTGTTAGGTACTTCTCTGTTTATATGACAGGTAGCGGGTCTGGTATGTCCAATAGCTTCACAAACTTGACTTTTCTGATATGGCTTTTGCTATGCCTGTGGGTCCATATGTTCCTGGCTGCAGCTGATAGATGCACAGGTGGAGAAATTTTATTTGCACGGACAAGTTATTTGTCAGTCTGTACCTCATGACTGGTGCTGGACAGGTGGCAGCTTTTACTTACACAAACAAGGCACAGAGTTGTTCTGTCTCAGTGTTTACAATCAAACAGAGCAAGCTGATGCTTTACAAACTGCAGTCATCAGGCCAGTGAGATGGATTAGTAGGAAAAGGTCGTGGTTGCCAAGCCTGATGACCCGAGTCTGGTCCCTGGGAACTACTTGGTGGAAAGAGAGAACTGATTCCCGAGAGCTTTTCTCTGATGTCTACACATATACCACGGCATGTGTGTAATCACACATGTACACATAAATAAATAAATGTGAAAACATTACAATGAGTGATTTAGAGTTGGGCACAGTCTCTTCTTCATATGGAAGGTTCATGTCAAAGTCAGGTAAACCTGCTCCTAGTTACTGGATGTTGGTGGAGTACTGTATTTATTATTTTCTTGTTGTTGTGAACAAATACTTAACAAGACACACATAAGGACTGTTGAGAAACCCTCCTGAATGTACATGGGCATTTGCAGGTGGTGATGAAGACTCCAACTAGATGATGCTAAGGAAAATGGGAGACAGTGTTGGCTGAAGGTGGCAGTATGGTCTACTTGGTAGATAGTGTTCCTTTGTTCTGTCACTGAGAATGCTAACCTCACAATGCAAGCCTGTGACATCGTCGTCATCATCATTATCACCACCATCATCATCACCATTATTACCCTCATCATCATCACCATTCCCACCATCCCCATCATCATGTCGTCGTCATCATCATCATCATCACCACCACCCCCAACATTCAAACCATCACCACCATCATCACTGTCATCCTCCTCATCCTCATCATTGCCATCCTCACTCTTACCATCATAATCACAATCATCATCACCAAATTGTCACCAACATTAAAATCACTAACATCACCACCATCACCATGGTCATCATCATCACCATCATCACTGTTACCATCACCATTAAAACCATGGTCATAACTACCATCACACCATCATCTTTACCACCACAACTACCAACATCATCTACATCATGGTATCAGCTAACATTTATTACTAAAAAAATTTTTTTATACCAGGGTTTCATGTCCTTCAGGATGGACTGTCTTAGTTGCTTTTCCGTTGATGTAATGAAATACTTGGATAAAAGCAACTTAAGTGGACAAAGGATATATTTTTATTTGAAGCTCCAGGGGGATATACTTCCCTATGGTAACAAAAACATGGCATTGGGCTGGAAAGGCATGACAGCAGAAGCAGGAGGTTTGCTGGTCACCTTGCGTCTGTACTCAAGAAGCAGAGAGATGAATAGATGTTCCAACCTTATTATTTCTTTTTCATATAGTCTAACATAGTATGCCTGGAAATGGTGCTATCCACAATGGGCAGATTTTACCACATCAATTCACCTAATCAAGATAATTAATTCCCCACAGGGCATGCTAGAATCCCATCTTTCAAATGATTCTTGATCTTACTAAATGGACAGTGAAGATTAACCGTTGCACTGACTTTGAATTCCTGATCCTTCTGCTTCCACCTCCCAAGTTCTAGAACTACTGATGTGTACCATCATGCAGCTCACAGCTATTATTTATTGGACATTGAGTCCTTACATCTTACCAGGTTGATATGATATTTCTATTATATAGATAAAGAAATTAAGGCACAAAGAAAGTAGCCTTGGACAGCAGTAGATAATTGACAAGTAGGAAGGCTTGACTCAGCCATCTTTGATATATTAGCATTCTTTTTGTTGCTTTCATGTCAAACTCACCCTCTAAGTATCTTTACATAAGCTGTATCCCAGCCTAGATGACATTACGCCTAGGATTCCATTTCTAGCTCTTTTTCTATAAATGTTGGTCTCTAGAAAGAGATTCAGCTCCCCATTTCCATGTCCCATTCCTTCTGATGAGTTACACCCCTAACCCCTCAACTTTGGGATTCTAGACAAGTGCTCTACCACTGAGCCACACTCCCAGCCCCTCACTGGGGGATTCTTGGCAGGAGCTCTATGACTATGTCGTATGCCCAGCCTTTCACTGTCATAGTCTGGGCAGGCAATAGGGACCTACAGAGTAGTCAAGGGACAGAATTTCATTGTATGTGCGTCTTGAGTCAGAGGTTACCAACATCTATTACTTTCAGCCCTAGTTCTAGACGGAACCAGCTGATTCCACCTACTCAAGCTTGGGAGTTACCCCCAAGGGCACTTTCCCATTGTCTATCCTCCATTGACCAATGGGAGGGGAAAACACCCACTTCAAGATTTCCTTCCAATTGATCTTCTTGTAGAGTTGACAAAAACATCTGGGTCCTCTTGAGTAGGTATTTCTCATCATTCTGTTGGAATATTCTGGCATACTTAGCAGAGGAAAGAGATATCTCCCCCCCCCCCCCCGAGAGCTTATTAGAAAACACGAGGTTGGATGTGGATCTTTGTGTGGGCAGGTGTGCAAACACATATGTATCCATGTATGGAGACCAAAGAACAACCTTGGCTATCATCTGGTTAGGCACTGTCCACTTTATATTTTGTCTCTCATTTGCATGGAACTCAGCAAGTAGGTTAGACTGGATGGCCAGTGAACAACAGGACTTCACTTATACCAGACTATCCAGAACTGGGATTACAAGCTTGTACCACCACGCCACGTTTGACCTTTGTCTGTGGTTTCTAGGACTTGAACTCAAGTCCTTATGCTTGCAAAGCAAACACTTTACTGATGGAGCCGTCTCATCAGCCTGGCTGTTTATCTTAAAGAATAAATAGCTATTTGTCATTTGCAGAAGAGTTACGAGGAAGAGGGCCTTCTGGGTATCAAAACATTTCATCGTTTTGTTTTGAGACAAAAGCCCTGTCACAATAGAGCAGATGGTGTCATTACTCATGAATGTGCACTGGTTATCTTTAATTGTTACCTTGACAAAATATAAAATCACCTGGGAAGAGAATCTCAATAAGGGATTGTCTAGATCAGGTTGGCCTTTGGGCATGTCTGTGGGGGATTATCTTGACTAAGGTAATTGATGTGGGAGGACCCGGCCCACTCTGGGTGGCACCATTGCCCACATGTAAAAGGTCCTGAACTTCCTAAGAGTGGGAAGATTTATCTGAGCATTAGCAAGCAAGGGACACACATGCATTTCTCTATGCTCTTGATGGTGACTGTGCTGTGATGAGTTGTCCCAAATTCCTTCCTTGACTTCCCCACAATGATGGACTATGACCTGGATTTTGAGCTAAAATAAACCCTTTCTCCTCTAAGTAGCTTTGGTCAGGGTATTTTACCACAGCCACAGAAATGGAACTAGAACAGCATGGGAGTGATGTTGGAGCTCAGATATGCATGGAGGTAGGTGTGGACCAATTTTATAAGACCCTCAGATGTAGTCTCTGTAGTCATGTTGCTGGGTAGCCAACTGACAAAGACTTGTTGAGTTTGTGTACAAGTGGAAGGCAGAGAGGGCTTTTATGGTGAAGTGAAAAGTACTTAGCCATGATGTCACAAGTGTGTGCCACTTTGAGTGTTAGGTAATCATTGACAAAAAGAGAAGAGGGTATTTTCAAGGTTGAATGACAGATCATGGCACTGAACCTTTGGCATGGTTTTTGGGTAGAAACCACGCAATAACCAGGGGCTCCATTTTTTTTTTTGTGTTTTCTTTTTTTTTTTCATAGAATGTGTGAACAGTTTTGCTTTACTGCTTCATAGATTTTTTAAAAAGTGTCCCAGGTTGATTTTTCCATGGGGAAAACCTCATTTTCCATTACAGTGACATGCTTGATAGAAAGGGTAATGAGTGAGATTATGGGACCCATGCACCAGGGAAGATGGGCCTGCCAACAGCTCCTTTATGGGCTGTTTTTATCAAGTGTATTGTCACTGAACCAATTTTCATGTGGAAATGGCTTTTCTTCCCCCTAAACAAATTGCTTTTCATAGCGTTTGACTAGGGTGGCTGCCATCGTCTTTGAAGATTAGCTAACTCACTTCTCAGCCAGGGTTAAAATCCACACCTCCACAGGCCCTAGAAGGTCAGTGTCTGAGCTTGTTTTATTCCTTGTAGCTGAATTGATGGATATTCAGCAGAAGAAAAGTGTTTCCAGAGGAATCCCATATGAAAAGAAAGACTTTGAATTTTCTAAAATAAGATTTCAGACTGTCTTGGGGGGAGGATGGGCTCTAGAATGTAGAACGAGTATGGTTGAGTGGTTTACTTTGGTTTAAATTGCAAATGTGCCCCCACAGACTCATGTTTTGAAGCCTGTCCACCAGCAGGTGGCACTGTTCTGAAGGTTGTGGAGCTGTTAAGGGTTGGGACCTGGCTGGAGGAAGTAGATCCCTAGGGGTAGGACTTTGAAAGTTACAGTCTGGTCCTGTTCTTCTGGCTTCATGGTTTGTTACCACATGAACAACATTGTTCCAATTCTCTAATTGCCATGCATTCCCCACCGTGATAATCTACATCTACAATGTCTCTAAAGCTGTGGGATTCTAGACAGGTGCTCTACCACTGAGCCACACCTCCATCCCCTGCCTGGAAGATTCTAGGCAAGCATCTACTGATGAACTGCATCTCAAGCCACCTTTTTACTTTCTCATTTAAAGGCAGGGTCTCACTCAGTTGTCAAAGCTGATCTTGAACTTGTGATCCTCCTGCCTCAGCTTCCAAGGTATTTGGAATGACAGATCTGTACCAACCAATCTAGCTACTTGGCTTATTTTTAACAGACATGTTTAATTGTGCATGTTGATTGGACATGGAGTGATATGTACAGAACGCTTAATAGTTAGGTGTAGTAGAATATTAAGATGTGTTACTTTTCTTTATGTTGCATCTGTTTAACTCTGTGAAGCTCTGTTACTGTGCCTGTGTAAAACACCTGATGGTCTAATAAAGAACTGGCCAATAGCAAGGCCCAAGAAAGGATAGGCAGGGCTGGTAGACAGAGAGAATATGTAGAGGGAGAAATCTGGGAGGAAAAAAAGAAGAGATGGAGGAATGAAAAGAAGTAGGAGCCAGAGAAGGAGGAGGACTCCACGGGCCAGCCACCCAGCTACACAGCCAGCCACAGAGTAAGAGTGAGATTTACAGAAGTAAGAGAACGGGAAAAGCCCGGAGGCAAGAGGTAGATGGGATAAGTTAAGAAAAGCTGGCTAGAAACTAAGCCAAGCTAAGGCCAGGCATTCAAAAGTAAGAAAAAACTGTGTGTGATTTATTTGGGAGCTGGGTGGCGGGTGCCTCTAAAAAAGAGTAAAAAACAATGATACAACAGTTAGGTGAGGTGGTTAGCATATCTATCACTTTAAACGTTACTGTTTAAGGGCTGAGGTGCTTCAAAATACTCTCGGCTAGCTATTTTACCATTATGGCTGTCAAACGGAGTTTCCTTGCAGGCTGTAGAGCATAAGAACATCTTCTTCCTCTTCAACCACACTCCTGTAACCATTAATCCTCCTCTTCCCCCTAACATTTCCCCCACACCCCTATGGTAGTGCTAAATACATTCGATAGTATTGTCAAATGGACAAAATCTAAACTCACATCGGAGAAAGTCCTCTGAGCATGTCTGTGGGGAATTAAAATTGAGGTATGAAGACTCACCCACTGCAGGTGGCACCATTCCCTAAGATGGGATCCTGGGTTATATAAACTGGAGAAAGCAAGCTGAGAACTAATATTTATCTCTCTCTGCTTCTTGATTGTGAATACAATATGACCCAGCTCCTCCAAGCTCAGGTTACCATGCCTTCCCTCCCTGCTGACATGACTTCTCCACCATGATAGTCTCTGCTGTCTAGAACTGTAAGCCAAATAAACCCTTTCTCTCTTATGTTGGCTTTGTTAGAATATGTCATCACAGCCACAAAAGAGAAACTAAGACATCACAGTAAAAACAAAAACAAAAACAAAACAAAAAAACACAAAGAAAGCTGGGTGTAGTCATATACCTATTATCCCACAACTAGAGGGAACTGGACATAGGTGGATTCTGGTACCAGTCAACTCAGCATAGCTGAACAGATGAGTTCGAAGTTTAGTGACAGATTTTGTCTCAAAAACAATATGGAGAGAGATTGAGGAAGACACCTAATGTCTTCGTCAGGGTTATTATTGCTGTGATGAAACACCATGACCAAAACAACTTGGGAAGGAAAGGGTTTATTTGGCTTACACTTCCACATCACTGTTCATCATTGAGGGAAGTCAGGGCAGGAACCTGTAGGCAGGAGTTGATGCAGAGGCCGTGGGGAAAATGCTGCTTACTAGTTTGCTCCATATAGCTTGCTCAGTCTGCTTTCCTATGGAGCCCAGGGGTGACTCCACCCACAATGGGCTAGGTCCTCCCACATCAATCAGTAACTAAGAAAATGCCTTATAGGTTTGCCTACAGCCAATCTTATGGAAGCATTTTCCTAATTGAGGGTCTCTACTCCCAGATGCCTTTAGCTTGTGTCAAGTTGACATAAAATGACTCAGCACACCTAACATTGACCATCTATATGTGGACACACACGCACTTGTATAGACACATGCACCCACAAACATGTGCACACACGATATTTTAGACTGGGAACATTTGTGTGGGTGTACGGTCCAGAATATGACCCTAGGTGGGTTTTCATGAATAGAATGGGAAAAAAAATCTCAGTAAAGCAATTTGTTCAAGGGATTAGATTCACTTAGAATGATTGCAGGGGCCTGGGGATGGAACAGGACTGTTGTTCTGACCCACAAGAAACCTTCACAAGCATGAAGGTGAAAGTAAGCTAGCTTAGCCCTACCCTGGAGGGTCTAAGGTAACTAGGGATTGTTTTTAGTGCTCAATAGCCAAGTGTGTTGGTTGGTTTTATGTCAAGTTGATACAAGTTAAAGTCATTTGGGAAGAGTGGCTCTCAATTGACAAAATGCCTCCATAAGATTGGCCTGTAGACAAGTCTGTACAGCCATTTTTTTTATTGTTATTAATGATGGCTATGAGAAGGTCTAGCATACTGTGGGTGGTGCTACCCCTGGGTCTTGAACTGTATAAGAAAGTAGGTCGAGCAAGCCTTCAGGAGCAAGCCAATAAGCAGTGTTCCTCCATGGCCTTCGCATCAGTTCCTGATTCCAGGTTTCTGCCTTGAGTTCCTGTCCTGACTTCTTTCTGTGCTGGACTGTGGTGTGGAACTGTAAGCTGAAACAAACCTTTTCCTCCATGGGTTGCTTTGGGTCATAGTCCAGCAGTAGAAGCCTAAATAAGACACCAAGGGAGGATAAAAGCGGGGGGGGGGGGGTCAGCCTCTGTCACTGACATTAAGTGGATCCATTACTGTATAATACTGAATCTAATTATCATCTCCCTGGAAGGATCTTACATATTCCAGAGCTGAATGAGTCTTCTCTCCTGACCCTGCTCACCTCCTTACTGGCATTGTCTATGTGTCTGCCTCTTCCTGCCCATCAGGAGGGACAGAACTTGCTCAGCATCCTGCCCCAGCTCAGCATGTGGGAAGATGCAGGCGGGAGTCAGCTCTTTGTTAAATCATTTCCAGGTTTTTTACTTTCGCCCAAAGAACTTCTAACCCCAGATAACTTAGGAATACAAGAGCCCAGGACTGGAGAGATGGCTCAGCGGGTGGGTGATAGAGGCGGAGGTTCAAGGTCATCTTTAGCTACATAGCCTGGGCTACATGAATTTCTCTAAAATCTCTCTTTCTCTCCCTCTCTCCCTTTTCCTCCTCTCCCTCTCCCCCTCCCTCTCTCTTCTCTCCCTCTCTCTGTTGATATGGGTGTGGATGGGTGTATGTGGGTGTGGGTGGGTATATAAGAAATACTGCAAACACTAGTGAGCCTTCTATATTATTTTACACGTATGCAATTATGCTTTTGGGATACATTCTGAGAGGTGGAGTTGATGCATACATCAGAAAGAACATTTTAATCTGAGTATAAATTGCCAAATCGCATTTCAAAGAGCATACATATGCAGGCTCATGTTCTCTCCACCCCTGTGTCTGAGACTCTGCTTCCTTCACAGCTTCACTCCTACCTTGAGCTATCTAATGTCTTGATCTTTACCTGCCTTCCAGGTGAAATGTGTTTTCCTAAGGTTCTGTTCACTTGCTTCTCTCTCTTTATAATTTGGATTGAAACAGAGGTTTCTGTGCTTAAGAGTCCTTTGTAATTCCTGCCTTGGGAACTGCCTGCTCATGTTCTTTTCCTGAATATTTTTCTTTTAGTAGGTATGCTAGCCCTTTCCTTACTGCTCTATACAAGGTTTTGTTTCTGTGGTTAAGAAGGGTGGATTCAAGGTCTTACATATGCTCTCTCCCTGAGCCATGCCCCCAGTCCTCACTGGGGGATTCTAGGCAGGGGCTCTACCACTGAGCCACACTCGCAGCCCCTCACTGGGGGGAATCTAGGCAGGTGCTCTACCACTGAGCCATGCCCCTAGCCTTTCACTTGGGGATTCTAGGCAGGTGATCTATTTCTGAATTACGTTCTCACCCATTTTTTTTTTTTCCTGGTAAGGTCTCACTATGTAGCCCAGACTGTCTTTGAAGTCATGGTCTCTCTTTCCTGGTCTCCCTGTGGCTGTGATTTACAAGTATGTGCCACCATGCTTGACTACAAGCTTTTAAGATTATGAGTAAAATCATCCCTGCTTCTGTGATATATTATGTCGACATAAAAACCACAACTCTCATTTTAAACGGAGTAAGAGACAGTTCATTCTGGAGTCATTTTGAGTGACCATGACCCAGGAACACAGATTCAGACTACCCCAAATTCCATGTTCCAACATGGAAGCAGTTTCACAGGGTTTTGGTAGTTTTACAGAACAAAGACCGTCATAAATCAAGGCAGCTTGAAACTACATTGATGGGTACACCAAAGAAATGATTGTAGCATGATGGGAGGAGCCCAAGATACTGTCTGGTGACGTTCTTAGCTCTTGGATGGGTAGAAGCTGGTGCTCTATTAAGTTCATGTAAGAGGTTTTTATTTATTATCACGAGGTGTTAGTTTAGGCACAGAGTGGGGCAAGGAATGGCTGTCCCAGAAGGCTGAAACTGGCCCCAAATACAGCAAGTAGCATCTGAACCCACCAAATTTCAATCTCTCTACAGTCCTGAAATTCCAATTGGTCCATTCAGTCTCTTCAGACACAGGCTCCTTCCGGGAATTTTTTGTTCACAATTCCAAAATACATTTTTATTTAATTTCCAATCTTATTTTTCTTTGTGTGACAGTTAGCTCTAATTGTCAACCTGACAGAATCTAGAATCCATCACCTGGGGGGGGGGTGCATCTCAATGAGGGAACATCGAGGTGAGATTAGCCCGTGGGCAGGTCTGTAAAGGACTATTCTGAACTGGATTAATTGAGGTGGCAAGACCCACCCTGAATGTGAGTGGCACCATCGCATTGACTGGGGGCCTGGGCTGAATGAAAAGGAGAAAATGAGCTGAGCACCAGTATCCATCTCTCTCGGCTCCCTGACTGTGGATGCCGTGTGACCAGCTGCTGCACACTCTCACTGTGGGGATTTCCCTGACATGATGAAGTGCACATGAACTCTGAGCCCAAACAAATACCTCCCTTAAGTTGCACTGTCATAGGACTTAGTCACAGCCACAGGAAAGGTCACTGAGGCACTTGATCCTTTTGTTTCTGTTTGTGAAAACAAAGCTTACTGCCAGGCTCTTGTGGTTTGTTTCCTGTGAAAGAGCTTATTTTTAGAGTGATTTAATTTTTATTACATGGTATTTGTGTGGGGAAATGTACATGTGAGTGCAGGCATCAATGGAAGCCCAGAGAGAGTGTTGTATATATGTGTGTGTCTCTCTCTGTGTGGGTATGTGTTGTTGGTTGTTTTTACTCTTTACTCTTACTTGTTTTTTGAGGGGCACCACCCAGCTCCCAAATAAATACACATTGAGGCTTATTATTACTTATAAATGCCCCACCTTTGCTTGGCTTGTTTCTAGCCAGCTTTTCTTAAATTATTCCATCTATCTTTTGCCTCTGGGCTTTTATCTTTTCTTACTTCTGTAAATCCTACTTTTCCTCTTACTCTGTGGCTGGCTGTGTAGCTGGGTCACTGACCCCTGACATCTTCTCCTTCTTTTGCTCCTAGATCTCCTCTTCCCTGATTTCTCCTATTTATTCTCTCTGCCAGCCCCGCCTATCCTTTCTCCTGCATTACTATTGGCCCTTCAGCTCTTTATTAGACTAATCAGATGTTTTAGACAGACAAAGTCACACTGCTTCACAGAGATAAACAAACGCAACACAAAAGAATGCAACACATCTTTGTATCATCAAACAAATGTTCCACAGCATAAACAAATGTGACACATCTTAAAATAAAATTCAAAATAACAGCAGGTATGTGCATGTGAGTGCAGGGGTTCATGGAAGCCCAAAGAAGGTGTTGTATATATGTGTATGTCTCTGTATGTGTGTATGTGTATGTGGGTGGAGGTGCCCATGGAGTCCAGAGGGATCTGAGTGCCTGAAGCTGGAGTTCCAGGTGGTGAGTTACCTGACATGGGCGCTCTGAATAAAACTTGGGTCCTCTGGAATAACAGTGTATGTTCTTAACTGCCGAGCCATCTCCTCCAGCCCCCCATTCTCGGTTTTTATACGTATCTACTTAATTGTCCTGAAACCATTTATTGAATCCCTCTTTGACTATTATTTGAAAAAGTAACCCTTATCGTAGCTTCCTCGTGTATCTAGGCATTCTCTGATATTGCCACCATTTTAAATGGAATAACTTGAAATCTGGCCAGTGGCTTCCTCTTTTTGTTGTTATACAAAAAGGCTATGATAAATGTCTTTATAAATAAATCGTTCACGCCCGCTCATTCGTTATTAGGCTGAACTTGGAGAGATGGAATTGCAAGGTCAAAATGAGAGGGTCCCTAGTAGTGGTTTTATGGCAGGATCATCAGACCCACCCAACAGCAGAGAGAACAGCACGAACCCTTGACAGTCACCCTGGAAACCCAGGGATCCTTCCCCGACTCCTGGTCCCTCTGTCTACTCTTCTGCCTCCTCTTTTCTCCTCATCTCCCCCTCTTCTCTCCTCCACATCCTTCTTCTAGTCTCTTCTTCTTACCTCCCTTCCTTCCCCCAGTTCTCTTCCTCCTCCTCTCCTTCCTCCTCCTCCTCCTGGATATCCCTTCCAGCCCCCTCTCCCTTCATCTCCTCCTCTTCCCCCCTTCCCTCCCCCTTCCTTCTCATCTTATCTCCTACTTAATTTCTTTTAAATTACATTTGTTTATTTACTCCTGTATTGATTTTTTTTTTCCCGGTGCAGGTGGAGGGGGGCATGGCACTCCCGCAGAGTTCAGAGGACAACTTCCCATTCCCTTTAGGATTAAGTTTCCCGATGGAATTTGGAAAGCAATTATTTCCCTTTTCTGAGCTGCCTGTTTAATGTTGGAGTGTGGGGATGAGGTCAGCCTGCCGTGGTTGATTTCAGATTTATTTCTCAAGCCGGAGCTGGTGTGAGGCTTTGAAAATAGTCTTTTCAAAGGCACGGACTTATTTTGGCAAAGAGAGCCAGCTTGTTAAAACAGAATGAGAGAGTTGGCCATTTTAAGCGAATAAATTACTTCTCATTGATAATGGGATATTCACGCAGCCTGCAGCGGAGAACAATGGCTTTCATAAGCAGGCCTTTTAGCGTGAGGCCTCAGGAGGCAGAATGGACTGGAAAGAACTGGACAGGGGATGAATGGGAGGGCTGGTGAGCAGGAGTTCGGAGAGCTTCACAGGGAGGTACTTTTGGGTCTTGCCCAAGATGCCAAGCGTCCCTCTCCAGCTGCACCTTCGCCTTCCACACTTTACCTGACAGACATTTGCACTAAACTCCAGGTGACTGCCTGTTTATAGGCAGCAACTTCAGGGGCTGCCCCCAGAGACCCTCGGCAAATACTCTATTGCTGAGCCACCTCCACCCTCCAGCCCCTCACTGGGGGATTCTGGGCAGGTACTCTACTGGTTAGCTACACCCCTAGGCCTTGTGGATTTTGGAGGCTGAGTCTCACTTTATAGCCCAGGCTGGCCTGAAATGTCTGGCAATTCTCCTGTCTCAGCTTCCTGACTATTAGGATCATAGGTACGCAATATGGAGACTGCTATTTTTTACAGCAATCTAGAAATGTGATTTGAGACATGTTGACTTGTGACTTTACATGTGAAAAAATAAAGGAGACAATGGCTATACGATAGCATTGAAAAATCACACAAGAGAAAGGGAGTCAGTTCTGGATGAGAACCTGGCTCTTTGTATCCTGGTATTTGTCATTTTGCCCTGAGGCTTGGTGCCTTGAATGATTGACAGCTTTTGTTTTGTTTTGCTTTGCCTGGCCCTTGTGCCATAGCCTAGGCTAGTGCGGAACTCACTGCATGGCCCAAGTTGGTCTCAACTCACAGCAATCCTCCTGCCTTGGTAAGCCAACGGTTTCAGAAGCATTTGTATTGTGGAATATTGTTTTAATTAGGCAAAGATGTGCTGCATTTGTTTATGCTGGGGAATATTATTTGAACTGTGTAAAGGTGTGTTACATTGGTTTATGCTGCATTTGTTGAACAATGTAGTGATGTGTGTTTAACTATGTAAAGATGTGTTGCATCTGTTGCACCTTGCTTGCCTAAGGCTCTTGATTGGTTTCATAAAGAGCTGAACAGCGAATAGCTAGGCAGAGAAAGGATAGGTGGGGCTGGCAGGCAGAGAGAATAAGAGGAGGAGAAATCTAGGCTCAAAAAAAGAAGAAAAAGAAGGAACGAGAGAAAGAGAGAGATGCTGGGCGCCAGCCAGACAGCCAGACAGTGAAAGTAAGACATACAGACGTAAGAAAGGTGATAAGCCCCAAGGCAAAAGGTAGACGAAGAGAAACATGTTATGTTAAGTTCAAAGAGCTAGCCAGACATGTGCCTGAGCTGGGCTGTGTTGCTGGAGAACTTCTCTCCAGGTTCCACCGAGCCCCGCAGTCCCACAACCCACATATAAAATAATCACTCAGACGCTTATATGACTTATAAACTGTATGGCCATGGCAGGCTTCTTGCTAACTGTCCTTATATCTTAAATGAACCCATTTCTATAAATCTATACCTTGCCATGTGGCTCGTGGCTTACCGGCATCTTTACATGCTGCTTGTCCTGGTGGTGGCTGGCAGTGTCTCCCCCTCCTTCTTCCTGTTCCCTCAATTCTCCTCTCTCCTTGTCCCGCCTATACTTCCTGCCTGGTCACTGGTCAATCAGCATTTATTGATACAGGAGCAATATCCACAGCAGGGCTGAGCATTCAAAATGAATAATTAGTCTCTGTGTCGTGATTTGGGAGCCGGTTGGTGGTCCCAAAGAAAAAGCCTGGTACACATTTGTTTTTTGCTTAAAACAAATTATTTCATGGCCTGAGCTGCCCTAGGTGTTTCTGCTGGCTACGGGCAGTTGGATGTCTTTGGGGCCCCTGCTTGATGCACTTATGCTCTCTTTAGTTTTTTAGAATACATTTACTTATTTTGTGTGTGTGTATATATATGTGGGCACATGCATGCCACAGTGATTGAGGAGGTCAGAGGACAACTTATGGGAGTCAGTCTGTGCTTCCATCATGTGGGTTCCGGGAATTGAACTTCGTTCATCAGGCTTGGTGGTAAGTGCCTTTCACCTGCTAAGCCGTCTTGCTGAATCCTCTCACGCCATCTTGATCTAACATGCTACTAAAGGGAGTAAGTGAATACAGTCAAGGTCTGCACGTGTGACCTTCACTGTTCTCCTGTTCTATTGGAATCAGTTTGTGACGCTAAGGCAAAAAAAAACCAGCCCGCCTCAGTGTTATCTAACCTGTGGCTCAGGTTGTCCCTGGCCAGTGGCTTGAGGAATAGCTGGGAGTTTGAGACCAGCATGTACTACATCTCTCCCTCAGCATTTGCTTTATGTTAAGGTTGGGAGGTCTGGGAGCCATAAAAGGGAAGGTAGCATTTTTTGGGGGATGCAGGAATGCTTGCTCAGTAGTTACTTATATTGAGACAAGAAGCATGTGCTATTGTGTGAGTGTGTGTGTGTGTGTGTGTGTGTGTGTGTGTGTGTGTAGGAGTGGGTATGAAACAGGGTCTTGTTGTGGATCCTAGGCTGGCCTAGAACACACAGTCTCCCTACCTTACCTTCCTGTTGCTCAACCGGGCTAGCTGCCCAGGGCCCTCAGGGATGCTCCTGTCTCTGCCTTCCATGTCTCCATAGGGCACTGGGATAACAGACACTGTCATGTCCAACTTTAGGTGGGTCCTGGGGGTCTGAACTCAGGCCCCCAATTTACCCAGTGAGCTATCTTCTTGTTCCTGATGTGTTTTTTTTTCTTTCTTCTTATGACGCTGGGACTGGAACTCAGGGCCTCATGCATACCAGACCATCCCTCTGCCCCCGATGCATACACTGTACCCTTAGGAATTTTGTCTAAAGTCCTTCTCCCCCTTCCTGACTAACTGCTGCTGGTTTATTTCTGTAACATGGATTCTGCTCTTCCGCCTTTTAGATCCCCCACTAAATCCACCAGACAATTTCATTTACAAAGAGGCCAGTTATTTTCTGATATTTAGATATTAACTTTCCAAATTCAGGAATGAAATGATTTAATGAAAAATTAACCACGTCGATTATGACCCTGATGTTTGCAGATAAATTCCACTCCATTTGCTCCTCGTGGGCCCCTCGGATACTGTCTTCTGAGCCAAATGATGCAATTAATATTCTTCGTCCTCAGCAATTGGCCTAATTTTCCCTGAGCAGGTGTGTGTTGCTGTGTGAGAACAGGCAGCACCTGGCTTCTGAAAGGTTGGTCAGGGGGTTGAGGACTCAAGGGGGACTCTGAGGCAGACACTGAGGTGGATTATTATTTGGAGGTAAGAGATTAGTTAGAGGAGCTATGGAGTCATTAATGGCATGGACAGGCAGACAAGAGCATGATGGGTGACCTAAGGAGAGTTCAGGCCCGAGAGGCAGAGTGTGGTCCCTTCTTATGGGTCTTAGGCAAAAGATGGAGGTTTCACCCCAAAGGCCTGCAGC
Source organism: Peromyscus attwateri (assembly GCA_902168425.1). Classification (NCBI taxonomy): domain Eukaryota; kingdom Metazoa; phylum Chordata; class Mammalia; order Rodentia; family Cricetidae; genus Peromyscus; species Peromyscus attwateri. Next base: position 12,111 of record CABHPP010142497.1, on the reverse strand, counting down.
CTGCCCGCCTCTCAGTGCTGGGCTGCAGAGGGAGAGGGAGGAATTCCAGAAGAGGTGTTGAGGGGAAGGGGCCCATCTAGCTGAGGCTTATCCACTGCACAGATAGCCTTCTGAGGTCCTGGGTTTGGCAGACTGAGCCTCTGAACATCCTAGAGGAAGTGAGAATCAGGGCCCCTGAATCCTGTCCCTGAGAAGTCTGTTTGGGAGTTAGAGATTCTCAGATAGGCTTTCTGTAAGGGGCTTTCTATTTCCTTTACAGAACAAAGAGGCTGCTGTAGCTGCACTCGGCCTCACCAGTAGTCTGGTCTGCCTTGGAACCCACTCCTGGTGCCATGGAGGTGGTCCATCACCTCTTAAAACAAACTATATATTGTCCAGATCCCAGCACTGGCCTGGAACCCTGGAACTGCATCCTCTCTGTTCCTCCTCTTCTTTCTCCTCCCCCTCCTCCTCCTCCTCTTCTTCTTCTTCCTCCCCCTCCTCCTCTTCCCCCTCCTCCTCCTCCCCTTCCTCCTCCTTCTCCTCCTCCTCCCCCCCTCCCTTATGTCTTCTTCTCTCACTGAGTTCCAGCTTCTGTGGTCAGATGATGACTGCTGTGGTGGCCACGAGTGTCTCCTCAGCACCCCTGTGAGGCCAGGACCTATGCCAGTTGTGGAGTGCCTTTGGAGTGGGGGTCGTGACAGCCCCTTAATGAGACAGTCTCTGCCACTCATCCTCAATAAGTCAATTAAACCAGCAATGATGGAAGTCAGGAGAGAAGATTTATTCGATGTGGCCACATTGGAAGGGAAACAAAGAGGTCCCATGCTCCCCTGCTCGCTGCCGCCCCCTCCCCTCCCCCAACCCCATTTTCAGTGATTGACATGAGGTTTAGGTTTAAATAGGGAGCAAGAGCCAGACACGGTGCCACATAACTTGAATTCCAGCACTTGAGAGACAGAGGCAGGTGGAGCTCTGTAAATTCGAGGCCAGTCTGGTTGACAGAGGGAGTTCCAGGCCAGTCAGGGCTACAAAGTGAGTCAAGGGGTATGCATAGTTAAGCAGTCCCGTCAAGGGGTGGTCCTGCCCATCACTGACCCATCATTGTCTAAAATCCAGTCTCTCCTGCAAGGTGGTTTGACAAGTTGTTAGAATGATGTGAAATGGCTTCCTGGGAGACAACCCCTCCCCTCCCTTGGCTGGCATCAAGGCTTCTGCCTTTTCCTTCTCCCAGCATGAGACTCCTAGGGAAATACTAATTCCTTGGGGTCCATTGTGTCAACAGTCTGATAGACTTGGGGAGGGCAACTGTCTATTTGAACTATTTTTATTCCTGTCAGGATGGTTATGTCTTTACTGTCCATAACTTCCTGCTGGTCAGTCAAGATGTACAGTTTCCCCATCTCCTGATCCCTCATAGCTAGCTACTCCTGTTTTTTCTTGATAAAAAGGGATCACAGATGTTGTCACTTAGGCCTTTAAAGCTCAGCCTGGCCTTGTCTGTTTACGTGATCACTTCTTACCCATCAAACTAGAAACTGCAGTGCATTCTTCAAAATTCCACCTTTCCCAAACGTGGACACCTGAGCCTGTCATGTTCTGAGTGCTATCCACTCACTCTTTGAAATTTCAGCTGACCCTGAGTCCGCTGTTGTGGTGTGGACATGTCTTCAGGTTCGTCATCTTCCCCTTAGACCGGGCCAGCGACTCATTTCTAGTTCCTCCACAGACTTAACCATCTTGATGCTCTTACTGGAGATTTAGAACCAGAGGCTCAGCTCCAACAGGAATAGCAACTATGTAAGCTGGGGATAAGGGCTCAGCAGTTAAGAGTGTGTACTGTTCTTTCAGAGGACCTGAGTTTCATACCCAGCACTCCTATCCCGTGGATCATAACAACTTGTAACTCCAGTTCCAGGGCATCCAATGCCCTTTTCTGGCCTCTTATATATCTATATTCTCTCTCTCTCTCTCTCTCTCTCTCTCTCTCTCTCTCTCTCTCTCT
>CABHPP010142497.1:0-10117 GCA_902168425.1 Peromyscus attwateri | reverse complement strand
TCTCTCTCTCTCTCTCTCTCTCTCTCTCTCTCTCTCTCTCTCTCTCTCAAAAATAAATATGTAATTTGCTTTTAATTTTAGAGGAGCCCACATTTATGAGACTTAGGACTTCTAAAGCATTGGCTTTTTTAAAACTGTGGGACTTTTAAAGTTGGACTGTGTTTTATGATATTAACATGAGACCTTGGAGGACCAGGAGTTGAAAGGTTTAACTGCAATGCATTTGTGAGTCAAGTTGACAAAGGGGGTGGGTAGCGCAGTTAGTTTTAACTGTTATCTTGATAATTACCCTGGAGTCATCTGAGAAGCGAATATCAATTGAGAAATTACCTCCTTTCGATTGGTTTGTGGGCATGTCTGTGGGGCATTCTCTAGATTATTAATTGATGTAGGAGGGCACAGCCCACTCTGGGTAGCTCCATTCCCTAGGCTGGTGGTCTTGAGATGTATGATAAAGATAACCAAGCAACAGCCTGGGAGCCAGAGAGGGAGCAAGCAAACAGCAACCTTCTGGGGTTTTTGTCTCAAGTTCTTGCTTGAGTTCCTGCCCTGACCTCCTTGAGTGATGGACTGTGACATGGAAGCATAAATAAGTTCTTTCCTTCTCTAAGTTCCTTTTGGTCTGAGTATTTCATACATCAACAGAAAGGAAACTAGAACATTCAGTGACCTGCCCCAATACACTAATTAAAGAGATAAATAATGGTGAAAAACAGAGAGGAGATTTAATTGGTGCACACAGAGGAAGGGGAACAGAAAGAGGGGTCCATGAGGTGACCTCTTGTTCATCTTTGGGGTACTGACATGAGACTAGGGTCAAGGTGGAAAGGTGTGCATAATTAAGCAGTAAGGATTTGCCTATTATTGTGTCAACTCTGGTTCTGTAAGGTGTTCCAAAGAAATTTTATAGCTTAGGGTGGGGGTGGGGCAAGCTAGTTTTGGAGAGAGGATTGTTCCTGCCTCTCCATAATGGACAATTGTCCCCATCTGGGAGGAGGGTCCTGTTAACATCTGCTGTTCCTGGAATCCAAGATGATTCCAGGTTTAGGAGGAGATGTAGCCTGGCACCCTCAGCTTCAAAGGGAGGTGAGTTAGGTTAGGTAGACAGGCAGCCCTTGAGTGGGTAACCATGCTAACGCTGAATCAATTCTGAACCAAAGTAAAGGAAACGGACACAAAAGGAAGGCAGAGATGGCAGTCTTGCATCCTGATTTTTGTCACTTGGTTCTACCATGCATCTCAGGTGTCCCCAAGCTCCTGACCCTTTTTACTACATCATGGCCAAAAGAACATGCCTTTCAATAACTGAGTGGTGGTGTTAACCAGCCAAGACTAAGCAGGTATGTCAGGATGTGAAGAATAACCATTTCTGTTTTGGGGTAATGGTAGCATAGGCAGCTGAAAAGCTGGAGGTATTTCTAAGGATTTCAGGACTGTTGGGCCAGGAAGATAGCTTAGTCAGTGTGCTTGCCTTGTAAACATTCGGATCTGGGTTCTATCCACAGAATCAATGCTAAAACAAAACACCCGGTGTGGTGGTGCATGCTTATAACCCCAGCACTGGGGAGGTGGATATGGGTGGATCTCCAAGGCTCAGTTGCCTGCCAGTCAGCCGAGCCTAATCAAGGACTCCTCCCACCCCAGGTTCCAGGGATCAGCCCTGTCTCAAAACACACGGTGGACAATAACTGAGGAACCACAACTGAGGTTGATCTCTAGCCTCCTATCTCTGTCTTTCTGTCTCTCTCAGAAAAGAAAAAAGAACCAGGAATGGTGGTAGGCATGCATAATCCCAGCACTTAGTAAAGCTGAGGCAGGAGGATCAGAAGTTCCAGGCTATCCTCGGCTACACCACAAAGTCAAAACCAGCCCTGAAATACATACAGTGAGACCCCTTTCTCAATATCCACCCTCAAAAACATTAGAAGAGGCATCTGAGAAATGGTTCAGCAGTTAAAAACACTTGTTGCTCATATGGTGGATCTGGGTTCGAGTCCCAGTACCCACAAGGTGGCTCACAACTATAACACCTGTTCTAGGGGATCTGATTCCCTCTTCTGACATCCACAGGCACTAACCATACATGTGGTGCACATAGATACATGTGGGCAAAACATTCGTAAAATGAATAGAGCTTTGAAAATACACTGGAAGAGAGGTAACTTGATCTAAAACTTTATACTCCAACAAGACAAGGCTAAACCAAGTTCAGCATTTCAGGTAGGTTAAAGCTGATGGAACCCTGCTCCCGACAGTAAAAGAACAAAGCAAAATAGAACAGAAATTGCCCATGGAAGCCCACCAAGGCCAGAAACAGGCTGAATATCCCTGGCTGGCATTCAGGACTGAAAGGAGGTAAGGGGGAATGAGATTTAAATATGTATGAGATTAGTTGGTCTAGAGGGTGTCTATGTAAAATGGCAAGAGACAAAATTCCCAGAGCCAAGTGATATGGACAGATGGTGAGTGGGGAGAAAGACGGAGACTAGGGTGGGGGTGGGGCAGACAGCTCGAAAGTTCTCCTTCTGCCATAGACCCTCACTTTCTTGATGGTCAGCAGGGTGTCTACTTCTTAATGTCCAGCACTAACCCTGAATAGGATCATCTGTGTTCTCAGAAGCTTCTATTAATAGAAGCTTAGAGCATCCTTTGTCAGTGCATGGCTAGCAGGATAGAGCCCAGGGGCTGTGGAGACCTATGCAAGTGGTCCAAGTACAGTTTGCCATCACTTCTAAGTCTGTTTCTTCCCGTTGTGTAGACAATCATGTGGACACGCTGTGCTTTGACGGTCTCTTTATTCCACCTCGTTGACCTTAAGATTCCAAAGGTTCAAGTGTGACTCCCAACTGAGGCAGGATGAAAAGAGAAAAGAGAAAAGAGGGGGCATGGAAACAAAGAATTAAACCCTCCCTCTGGAATCTGGCTGGGAGTGAAAGGCTTCAGCACAATTGATAAACCTACCAGGGACTGAAGAGATGCTCATTGGTTAAGAGCAGGTATTGCTTTCATAATGGACATGAGGTTAGTCCTCAGTACCCAGGTTGGCATCTCACAGCACCTGAAACGCCAGCTCCAGAGGATCAATCATTTCCGGCCTCTGTGGACACCTGCACTCATGTGTACTACCCTTCACACACAATTAAAAGTAAAAGAAATCTTAAGGAAAAAAAATTGAAACTGCCTATGATGCAGCAATTGTTTTCCTAAAGATGTCTCAAACAAGGATGTTTAAAACGATTGACCTGGGTAGCTTTCTATTGCTGTGATGAACACCGTGACCAACAGCAACTTTGGGAGGAAAGGGTTTATTTCAGCTTACAGTTGTGGTCCATCATGAAAGGAAGTCAGAGGCAGCACTGGAAGCAGAGGGCCATGGAGGAGCATTGCTTAGTGGCTTGCTTGCTACCTATGGTTTATAGCATCCAAGATCACCTGACCAGGTGTGGTACCACCTTAGTTAATGAACCACGAACATGCCCCACAGACTTGCTTACATGTCAGTCTTATGGAGACATATTCCCAACTGAAGTTTCCTTTTCCCAGATGAGCCTGGCTTGTGTCAACATACTGTGCTTACATAGGGCCACACTGTGTGTGGTAGCCTTGAGTGTGTTAACATTCCTCTCTCATCCCGAAACCTAAACAGTGCACTTTGTAAAACCTTACAGTTACATTTACAAGGGGGGAGGGAGATTCTTTAAGAGAAATAAGTAAAATAGCTCATATATGTTCTTCCTTAATTCTTTGACTTAATCTTTAAATCTTGCTGTAAATTACACCCTTTGAGCAAAATAACTTAGAAAGCTACAAAATGTGTGTGTGTAGGCCAGAAATCAATTTCAACTGTCTACAATCTCTCTCTACTTTAGTGTTTGAGCTAGGGTCTCTCACTGAATCTGGAGTTTATCAATATGTCTAAATTGTCTAGCCAATGAGCTTCAGGTATCTACCTGTCCTTGCCTCCAAGTGCTTGGGTTACAGATGTGCACTACTATGCTTAGCTTTTGTGTTGGTTTGGGGGACCCAAACTCAGATTCTCATGCTTGCATTGCAAGCCCCCTTTCCCCTGAGTCATCTCCCCAGCCTCTGTACCTACCACTTAGAGACGTCTAAGCGACTCTCCCTCTTGAGAACTCTCTGCCCATGTGTTCAGTGTGTACTCTCCTATTCCTAATTGTCTCTATCTCTAAATTCCTCTGCTTCAGTTAAAATGTATACTCTCCTGGCTATGAATACACTTACTAGCTTTATGTCATTCTGACTCATTGTGCTGCCTAGTTTTAACTCTCAATTTGACACATCTAAAATCACCTGGAAAGAGAGTCTTAACGGGTGGTTATCTAGGCCAGGTTAACCTGTGAGCATGTCTGTGGGGACTTGCCCTGATTGTGAACTGATATAGGGAGACCTACCCTGGATGTGGGCAGCATGGTTTCATGGGCTGTGCCCTGATCTGGGGAGAAAGCTAAGTGAGAGCAACTCTGGAAAGGTCCATGTGACTTCATGAAGGTCACTGTGACTTCATTTCAGTGGTGGACTGTATCCTGGAACCTCACCTTTTCTTCCTCCTATGTCCCTTTTGCTCAGGGTATTTTAATCACAACAAAATAAGTGAAACTAGAATACTCATCCTGATAGTCTTTTATGTAGTGTAGTCAAGATTCTGGCCTTATCTGAGTAGAAGTTCCTAAGGAAGAAGGAATTCCTCAGTTCACTCCTGGGCTGGGCTGTGTCTCACCACCACCTCTGACACAACACTTTTTCTGTAGAGTGTGACTTTATCCTAAGAAATTCTATGGGATCTTGAATCACTCCATTTGCTATTCTTGCCAATGGACATCTGGTCAACCTCTTTTTTGCCACCTATATTAGATTTTTGAAGCCTGGAAGGGTTTATTCACCAACCATGTCTCCTAATGTAGTATCTGATATATAGTAAGCAAACAGCAGCTGTTTGTGGAGTGAATAACTGTGTTAATCATCTCCAAATCTGTTTTTTTCTTTTTTTGACCTTTCTTTGAGAAGGTAGAAACCCTTCCTAACTTTTTTCTTTTTTAATATTTATTGTTTTTAAACTTATATTTATGTTTGTAGGTATGTATATCTGAGTGAGGTGCCAGAAGAGGCTGATGGAGTTACACATAGTTGTGAGCTACCTGACATGGTTGGTAAGACCCAAGCTCAGGTTCTGTACAGGAGCAGTACACACTCATAATCCATGAACCACCTCTCCTGACCCACAAATCAGTCCCAGCCTCATTGTTTTCTCTGAACAAAGACCTTCACATCTGTATCTTGCATCTTCTGGGTCATCGTTACCTCACCCAGGAACTGGATATTTCCAATTTTGCAATTTTTCAATGACATGTATCTACAAAACATACGTGTCCCCTTCCTTACTTCATGCGGTGAAAACCGTCATTCAGGGTTGGGGAGATGGCTCAGCAGGATCAGTTGAGGACCTGAGTTCAGATCCCTGACACCCATATTTATTGCTGGGTGTGTTGGTAGGCATCTATAATCCCACCAGTGGATTGGGACAGAGACAGGTAGATCCAGGCCACTCACTGCCAAACCAGTCTAACCAAATCAATGAGCTCCAGGTTCAGTGAGTGCCCTTGTGTGAATAAAACTTGGGATGCAACTGAAGATACCTGACATTGACTTCTGTCATCTACAACACACACACACCACAAGCATGCACACATGTGCACACACATGAACATATAAACCCCTTCAACACATACATGCATACACACAAATGAAAGCTCTGTTTCTTCCTAAGGCTACAGAAAATGAGTAGATTTTTGTATCCTGTGGGAATTGTGCCCAGAAATTGGTTGTTTTTCATTACTAACTTGAAGTTGCAAATTGGTGTTGTAAATGGCAGCTGGTTCCCAAAGTCGGGGTGTTAGCAATAGCATTCCCAATGGCTGAGTCTGTCTTCCCTGTGATAGGTGGACCTTTGTCCTTGTCCCTGTCTCACCTGGCTGTATCTTTATGAAGATTTAGTAGTTTGGAGGCAGGATTTTGCCAGAACACTGAATCTGGATATACATGGGTCTCAGTGCTAGTCATGGGTAATTTTAAAATATTTTTTTTAGTATATATGCATTATACACACCAATAGGTTTCATTATGACATCTTCATATACATATCTAATGCATTTTGATTTACCCCATATTACCCTTGTCCATCCCATCCCGACTCCTGTTGACTCTTTTCCTCTCTCTCCCGGACCACTCTTCCTTCCTTCTACCTTCATGGGATGCGAGACCCAGTAAGTTTCATTAGGGCTATGTAGAGGCTCCTGGGGTGAGGGTGGGGTGCAGTTGTTTACTAGAGCACAGGCAGCATAATGGACTAGACCACTGAAGAACTTGTTGCTCCCTCCTCCAGCAACTATTAGCTGCCTGTAAATCCTTAGAGGGGCAGAGCCTTATGACCTCTAGCAACTGTTAGCTGTCTCTAAATCCTCAGAGAGGGGTGGACCATTGTAAGCCCCTCCTCTAAGCCACCATTGAGTCTCTATTAATCCTCAGGGAGGGGAGGAACCTTGTAAGCCCTTTCTCCTCCACAAGGGGATAAATATAAGAAAAAAATATTATTGAAAAACAAGAAGTCAGTCTCTTTGGCTATACAGCAAGATCCTTTCTATCCAAGGCCCTTGGGGCTCAAGACCATGAGCATCACTCTAAGGAGGAGAAGCCCAGCTGGATCCCCTTGGGAATGCAGACTTGGCTTCTGGACAATTGCACAGGCAGTGATTGGATTCCTTCTCTCAGGAAATGTCTTATTATGTATCCTTTTCTATTCCATGTGCCAGTGGGACAGCGTGATATTGAAACTGGGATGGGGTGGGTGTTGCCTGATTCTTTGAGAAACCAACAAGCAGAGACGGGAATTGAAATCTGTAAATTGAGCTTTATTCAGAGAGTCAGCAAGCTGAGAAGACATTACCATCCTAAAAGACCCGTGTTGCATCTCATCATTAACAGTTAAAGTAGGGAGTGGACTCAGACCGTTTTCCAGTATCACTTCTGCTGATGTGATGACACCTGATAAATGTGACCTATGGCTCATAATGGCAGGTCACAGTCCATCATTGTGGGAAAGTCAAGGCTGGATCTTGAAGCAGCTTGTCACACTCTCAATGAAGAGCAGAGACAAACGAATGTATGCTTGCTTACCACTCAGCTGGTTTTCTCTACTCATATAGTCCAGCATCCCAAACCAGGGCATGGTGCTGTCCACATTCAGGCTGGGGCTCTTCACATCATTTATCAGGATAACCCCCTATTGACATGCCTCTTGGCCAACTTGATCTAGACAATCCTTCACTGAGAATCTCTTCCCAGGTGATTCTAGGGCGTTTCAAGTTGACAATTCTAAACACCAACCATTCCGAACTTTAGTCTTTTCCCTCTGGTCTTGTCTGACCATCTTATTGCTGAGATTCATGTTGTTTGTGCTTTTTTCCACACCAACCCCATTTTCTGTGTAGCAGGGGCTTGGCAAATGCCAAGGCTACCGAGTCTTGAATTTCCCTTGAAAAATCATACATATCAAAGGTAACTCGGAAAAAAACCAAATGGTTAGCAGTGTGTATTTGCTGGGCTTATAGGGTTCACATGCAGATTTCTTTCTATAGCACAAGGTACGAACATGCTCTTCACAATGTAGATTATAAAGTATCCCATCTTTCTCTGTGATGGTTACTTCTAATTAGCAATTTGATACAACCTAGCATCCTCTGGGAGATCTGGGAAGAGAGTCTCATGAAAGATGGATTACATAGTGTTGGCCTATAGGGGTAGGTCTGTGGAGCAGTCTTGATTCTGTTCATTGAGGTGTGAAAAAATGCCCATTGTGGGCGGCAGCATCCCCTGGGCTTGGGTCCTGGACTGTGTAAATGTAGAGATGGGGCTAAGCATTATGTCGTCATTGCTCTTTTTGACCGTGGATGTGATGTCATTAGTACTCCAAGCTCCTGCCTCTGTGACCTCTCTGCAGTAATGGGCTATAGCCTGGAATTGTGAGCCAAAACAAAGCCTTTCTCCTCTAAGTTGTCTTTCTTTTTTGGAGGGAGGGGGTCAGGATTCACAACAACAGAAATGAAACAAGAACACTCCCCTATCACCATCATAGACATCACTTGTGCAGCTTATGAAGGCATCTTAGAGGTGCTGGGGTTTCATGGAGCCCAGTCATGCATTCAAGACTGGGAGGGAATCAAAGACTGAATCCCAGGTACCAGCACAACATGTTCTCCTAACTCTGAGGCACAAGCAACAACCCCAGCCCCTCTCAACACACACGCATGCATGAGCGCACGCACACCACCACCACTACCACCACCAAAGGAGGATCAGAAAAGAGTACATGCTCGTGGCTTATTCCCAGATGTTGGAGCTGTGGTCCCCACTTCGTAAGGAAGGAAAAGTAGATCCAGAGCCAACTGGTGCTATGAGTCCAGACACAAAGGGGTCCTGTCTGCGCTAATGTCTCTGTTGGTTTTACGAGCATCATTCCATGCCCTGCTCTGCTAATAAGAATAAAAAGAGGCACACATTACCTGTCTCTTCCAGTCTGGCTGGCTTTCGCTTGGTGAGATTGAATTTCCAGGAGCTCTGTGATGGGATTCTAGCTTTGTGTTCTGTTTCCTCCCCCATTTCTTGGATCCTTTGAAACAAAGTGACATTATTGAATGCTCCCTCAGGCACCTGTGTGTGAATGCATACACCACACACACACAAACACACACACACACACACACACACAGATACACAAACACGCAGACACAATGTACACGCAGCACACTTTTTCAGTCAGAATCAGAAGCGGGTATCTTATGCAGTTGTTACCACAGATCGTCAGAGCCTGGGCCCTGACAGTCCCCCTAACAAGCCAGGTCCAGCCAGCAATCTAATTAAAGGCACCATTAATGGTGACAAACAGAAGAGGGAGATTTTTGAATATAATAGCCTCACTGGGAAGAGGTCAGAAGGGGTCCAGTGAGCCTGCAAGTCCATCTTCAGGGTCATGATGTGAGTTTTAGGTTTAAATAGAGGGTATGCATATAGCAAGATGTGGTCCCACCCATTGCTGACCCCTCATTTTCTAGGTTTCAGTCTCTCCTACAAGGTGGTCTGATAAGTAGTTAGAACTGCTTGGTACCAGAGCTCCAGCTTTTCCTTTCCCTAGCCTGAGACTCCTGGAGAAAGTCCATTGTTCCGATAATCTGGTAGCTGAAGGGAGAGGTGAAGTGTTTCTTTGGAATAGCTTCCCTCCTGTCCAGATGGTTATAGTATCAGACAAGGACAGCGTTGACCTACCGACCTCTGGCCACAGACCCATTCCTCACGAGGACACTCTTGTCTGTTCAATGTTAAGGATACAGGCTGAAGTTCACAGTGATAGCTGGGGCATGTAGAGAGTCCACAGGAGGAATGTGGGACTCTGCAACAGACAGCATCATAAATAGGAAATGTACCCCCAGATGGTGATGCTATTTGGGGAAAGTTATGGAAACTTTAGGAAGTAAGACCTAGTTAGAAGATGTAGGTCACTGGGGGCAGGGATTTGGGCCTGGGATCTAGTGGGTATGTTTATGCCTGGTCCCTTTGTGTCTCACTCTGCTTCCCGGTTAGCTGAGAAGTAAAGAACTCTCCTCTGTCACACACATCTGCCACCATGATTTTTTTCCCCAGATATATGGATTCAAGTGATCATAGACTGACCCTGTAAAATGATGAGCCAAAAGAAATCTCCTCTCGTCTGAAGTCTTCTGATCATGGTGATGACAAAATTTACTAATATGGAAGGTGTACTAGGTACTTTGCTTATTACTGGGACAAACTATCTGATAAAAAGCAACTTGGTGATGGGAGGGTTTATTTCTGGTCACATTTTGATGGTACAGTCCATCTGATAGGGAAGGCACCTTGGCGGGAGTATGAGGCAGCTGGTCACATTGCATCCACAATCGGGAGGGAGGGAGAGAGGGGGAACTGCTGGTACTCAGCTCACTTTCTCTCTTTCAGTCTAGGACACCAACCCATGGAATTATGCCACCAACCGTGTACAGTTAATCCCACTTCAATTAAGTTGATCTAG
>CABHPP010142496.1:33217-49905 GCA_902168425.1 Peromyscus attwateri | reverse complement strand
ATTTCCCTAATGATTAGGGATGTTGAGCAATTCCTTAAATGTCTTTCAGCCATTTGTGTTTCCTCTGTTGAGAATTCTCTGTTTAGTTCTATGGCCCATTTCTTAATTGGACTGTTGGGAATTTTGATGTTTAATTTCTTGAGTTCCCTATATATTCTGGATATCAGTCCTCTGTCAGATATGGGGTTGGTGAAGATCTTTTCCCATTCTGTGGGCTGTCGCTTTGCCTTGTTGACTGTATCCTTTGCTCTACAAAAGCTTTTCAGTTTCAAGAGGTCCCATTGATTGATTGTTTGTCTCAGTGTCTGAGCTACTGGTGTTATACCTAGGAAGCGATCTCCTATGCCAATGCGTTCAAGACTACTTCCTACTTTCTCTTCTAGCAGGTTCATAGTCGCTGGATTTACGTTGAGGTCTTTGATCCACTTGGACTTAAGTTTTGTACATGGTGATAGATATGGATCTATTTGCAGCCTTCTGCACGTTGATATCCAGTTATGCCAGCACCATTTGTTGAAGATGCTTTCTTTTCTGATAATTATTCTTAATGTATATAGTTTTACTGTGTTAGAGTTAAATCCTTCCTTTTTATTTAGACAATATCTGATCATTGTTTTTGTTGTATGTAATTTTACTGTGTGAGAGTTAAACACTTTCTTCTTTGTTTAGACAAAAAGTGGAAAATCTTGTGAAATATTCAATCATACTGTGAACCCTGAGTTTGCGTTTGTGTTAATTCAATACAATAAATCTTGGGTCAGGAGGCCAAGTTAGCCACTAGTTGACAAAAAGTAATCATAGAGAATCAGAGAGTATCTGTAGATGATAGGGAGATATACAGGAAGTAGTAGGGAGGGACTTTGTGTGGCACGGGTTTTTGTTGTTGTGGTGGTAGTGCAGCAGAAGGATGCTCTCTTTCAGAGACACTGGTAAAGAGAGAAGATCTGGTAGTTGCTACTAAACCTCTCTGAGCCAGCAGGTTTTCACTCCAGACTTTGACTCTCAAGTCTTACTGATAAATAGAATGATAGAGATTTAATTAAAAGCTATATTTAGCATCAGTGACATAGCAGGTGCCTGTGAGAACAGAATTTCCACCAGGCCAAGACCTGAGTGAATGGGCTGCTGCCAGAGAAGCAGGCTAGTAACTGCAGAGCCACTACTGCTGGCTTAAACAGCAGTAGATTAAAGTGCAGCCTCTGTGCTGATAGAAAACAACAAAGGACTTTTTCCAGTATCTTAGGCATATAAATCTTGGGGGCTTTTCTACAATCTAATTCTGAAATAAAAACAAAATTTTCCTAACCAATCTTGGCAAATGGTAACTGATGAATTAAAATGGTAATGAATAGTATCATGTAGCAAAATTTTTAGTTTTAATACTGGTCTCGAGGGTGAAAATATAGAAGTGGGAATTTGCACCATGTTGTTGCACAGGGTTATAGTTAATTGCACCAGATATTGCTTGTAATAAATAGACAAATAAATCAGCACATTTAATTCTTGGAGAATAGACTGACCAGATAACTGTCACCTGTCCTATACTATAGCAGGTTGTGAGCTCCAACCTCTTCCTAGCATTCCACAAACTAGAAAATATGGACTTCAGTGAAGGACATATGGGCCAACAATGTAAAAGGTTATCACAGTGGACCATGCATTTGAGTAGATTGGCCCTGCAGCATTTACTAGAGGATGACAGTGCTGACACTCCCATGGCCAGCAGATAAGGAAGTTATGTCACTGTGTCTCAACAGGGAAACAAAGATGCCACAGGGATTATCTGAGATCAAAGTAGCCCATAAAGATATATTTAAATGCCTCTTTATATACAAGAGAAATTCTGAATGACCCAACATAAAACTAGTGTTTGTTGTGAATGAATTTCTAAGCTCTCTGAAGCCTCACATCCCAGAAGACCATACATCTCCAAAATATATGAGCAAAAATTATGTGAGTATTTGTAAGAGATTTTATGAATGGACAAGGTGGGAAAATGTGTTCTCTTTCCTATATTCACCAGCATTTATTAAGATAAGTCCCTGAAGTCCTTCTTTCAGAAAACTAAGTCTATTTTTTTTGGCGGGGTGGGGGTGGGAGGGGAGAAGTTATAGGAGTGTCTGTGATCTCTTTGCTATTCAGAAGTTTGCAAGGTTCCAGTTACAGTAATACATTAAACCCCAGACAAAGAACAACAGGCTCCTAAGGAATACTGAGAAGTGGAGAAACAGTGCTCCTCAGGGAAATTCCCTCCAATTGGTTATCTAATACCAAATGGTCAGCTCTGAAAACACATACACATAAGGAACCCTATATGGATTAAGTAGGTTTTATTTATATATTTATGAATATGCATATAAGTTATATCCCTATATAATATACACTTGCATATACATATATGTATATATACACATATATGTATATATAATGACTATGAGACAGAGCAAAGGAGGTACATGGGAAAAGGGGAAGGACAATGTAATTATATTATAATTTCAAAAAATTAAAAGATTCTAAAAATAAAAGATCTTTACTGAATGTAAACTAAGAAACAGAGAGTTGTAGTAATTTATCAGGCACCATGTAGTCAGGAATGAGCAAGAACATTAGTTCAGGTTAGTGGATTCCAGAATCTGACCTAGGCCAGCCCAATCTTTTTGAAATCTCATGTAATAGTTTCACAGAAGTCTGTGATTCCTGCTCAAATAGGTTCAGATTCCTCCAACAGAAGTACTCCCAAGTACAAACTGAATATTTCTGTGTTACTTACTAATACCTGATGAGGAAATTCCTGCTTAGAATCCAGACAACAAAACAGAAGTGTGTCTGGTCAGAGGCAATGGAGTGCTCTGACTGTTCTACCATGTGATCTTGCTCACTTTAGCTTACTTTAACAGAAGTACGTTAAATCTACTGTGGACTGGGACCTGTAGTGACTTAGGGTATCCAAGTGCCAGTTTAGATCATCTGCTATTGATTCTTTGGGGATGATTTTTTCCCCTGATTCTCAGTCACCATCTGCCACACGAGTTAAATGGAGAATGAGTACCGTGGAGAATGGAACAATCAACACTGAGCATGTAAATTACAAACTTGACTCTTGATGTAAAAGGAGAAATGGATGTAATACAAAATACTGTGTTGCTTGAGAATCAAAACAGTAATACAAGGGTCAAACCCATTCCCCCATTTCCACCCAATCTGCTTTAGTATGTTTAGGGTCCTGATTATAAAACTGTTACTGGCAGCCCTTATGCCTTCAATATGGTATCTTCTGATGACTGGCACAATTAGTTACTTGATACATCTCACTAAACTTAATTATGCTACCCTTGTCTCTCAGAAGCTCCCAGTAACACAGCCATGTCTACAGACTCTGCCTTTGTGAAGCCCAACTCTATTCAATCTCAATTAGTGATTTTTGAGAAGAAAGGTGCTTAATGATTCCTCTTAACAATTTTGAGAACTTGACATTAATAACTCCTATTATATTATAGTTATAGATTTGTTTTGCAAAATACATGCCATTCATTAATCTACCTCCAGTCTAATTCATTGTAACCCTTGAATAAATGATACTTTCCACATCATACCCTCTTCTTTCTTCTATTTCCCAGAATTATATTAATATTTCTAAGAATACTATTCTAAAACCTACCTAATCAGTTAAGATAAGCACTGTCACACCTTTACAGGAAGGTGTCCAACTGCTTTTTTTTTTTTTTTTTTTTTTTTGGTTATTTGAGACAGGGTTTCTTTTTGTAGCTTTGTGCCTTTCCTGGATCTCACCCTGTAGCCCAGGCTGGCCTCAAACTTACAGAGACCTGCCTGGCTCTGCCTCCGGAGTGCTGGGATTAAAGGCGTGCGCCACCACCGCCTAGCCCCCAGCTGCTTTCTATGATGCTACATTTCGACAGTACAACTATGGCTTTAACCCTAATGAGCCTCTGGACTCCTTTAAAATTGCTAGTATGACACTAAGCATCTTTGTCCTACAGCACCTTATGCTGGGTGAGAAGTCAATACTTCATGCAATCTCAGGGCTAAGGAGTCAGGGCTTGAATGTACCAAGACTAAGTCTAGTTAGTTTTATAAGTAAAATCCCAGTCCAGGTGTCCTGCTAATTGATCATGCTTTTACTTGATAACAAATACTGTAAGAAAACTGATGGAAGGATAAAAGGAAGTTTCACTCTTATTATGATGCTGTAGCTACTGTTCAATTCTTTCCATCTAGAAGTGGTACTATTTGTCTGCAGATGCTGTAGTGGCTACAAATATGCCAACATAACTTCAGCCATTCAGTTTGAGCTTTATTATCCACTTTGAAATCTTGGCTCTAGCTTTTAACTCCTTCTGCATGCATCTACTATTCATAGTCTGACTTAATCTTCACTATAGCTAGAGGGAGAAAGCCTCACAAACTTGTATCCACAGTTATAAGATGAATTTCTCATATCTGATTTTTGTGATGAGTCAATTTATGCCCCAATACACACTTTCTATAGGAGGTAAGCAGATGTGTGAGATGGGGGGAGGCATGGGGAGCATCATTCTATGCTTCCTCTTGTCTTTGACACAGTTGAGACTAGTTCAAACATTTTATCAGATTCTAAACTGTTCATCAGGAACACAAATATGAAAAGACAGCCAGGAAACCAAAGAAAATTCAGTTATGATTGATCTGCCTATAAAGACAAAAGTATTTCATTTTTCAGCTTTCCACACAATAGGATTTGGGAGGGTACTTTGAAGAAACTAAAGATGTTAATTTACTTTTAACTTCTTAATTTTTTATATTTTATTACATATATGTATACTGTACTTACATCATTTTCTTTCTCCTCTTTCACCCTCCAAATTTTCCTAAGTCCACCCAACCCAACTGGCACCCTTTCAAATTCATGACCTCTTTTTCTTTACCTATTATTGTTTTACACACACACACACACACACACACATACATACACACACACACAGACACACATTAATAGGTATATAAATTCAGTCTACTGGGTCTATTAGTGTTGCTCATATGTACATGCATCCACTTGTAAATGGAAAGTTCACCGTGGGGCTCATCCCTAGGGAAGATTGACTATTCCACTTTCAACAGTAATTAATGCCTGTGGATTTTTATCTACAGACTGGACCTTATGAGATTTAACCCATCCATGTTTTTATTTCACCTGGTGGTGTCATTGTTCCAGTATTTTTTAGTCAAAAATAGTTGAGATTTCATGGATGCAACTTCCCTGAAATATATAGGAAATAGTTTAAAAGCACATATTATGGTCTTCTGGATCTTATGTTCTTTGTACTATCTCCTCCCCAAAGTTTGCTGAGACCAAGGTGTATGGGTTATACTGCAGATACAGCAACTGAGGGCAGGTATCCTCTGTCTGTTGTACTCTATATTTTTACCAGTTGGATTTCTTTAATGGTCTTTGCTACAAAAAAAAAGCTTTATTTGATGTGCAGTGATAACTACACTTACCTGTATTTATAAGAATAAGTATTAAGAATTCAGTTAGAGATTATACTGCCTTGGGAAACTAGCAGTAGTAGGTAGGTTCTACTCTACCTTGTGTGGCCTCAGCATTAATGGATATTTGATTACATTTACAGTATTGGGCATGAGTTTCCTACTACTAAGTGGTAGTAAGTGGGCCTAAATTTCAATTAGACAGCTGTTGGTTACCCCTAAGATGTAAGTGCCACTATTGAGTTATTGAGAATCCTGCTGGGCTGTTCATTGTTGTGGTTCATAGGCATCACAGCTGCATAAGACTATTGATTACTTTCTTCCATGGGTAGCTTGCATAGCAACTTCTTATATCACAAAAGATAATTCTCAGGGAGGACACTTTCAGGTAGGATCTAACTACATTCCTCATTCCTATGCCCAAAGTGTAAAGCGTCTTCAGCAACAGAGTCTTACTTAAAATATGGAGAGGCAACAAAAGGTAATAGCAGTAGCCTATATTATTTAGGCAGTTGTTTGGACTCTGTTGACCAAAACCTCATAAGGTTTCTCATACCTGGTATTGAAAATTTTGTTAGATAGTCTAAGCATTATCACTCAAAGTTCCCAAGTAGGGGACTCTATTTGACCTTTATCTGTTTGTCTCCTATATGTATGTTAGGATGTTAGACAAACATAAAATAATATGATATTCTATGGCTAGTTCAAACATCCTTGGTGTTATTTATCTCTTCTTCCTCTGTTCTTTCTGTATTGCCCTCCCTACCCACTTCAAATAAAACCAGCACATCTCTTCCCTTTCTCCTTTCATAGTATTTGCATCCTTCTATTCTTCTCTGGAGAGGTAGAACATCATGATCCCTTGTTACTTTGCTGGTTTCTCTTGTTGCTTCAGGTTATGTATTCATATCAGAAGATTTGGAAGTAGTTACCACAAATAAGTGAGAACATGTGTTATTTGTGATTGAGTTTACCCCGTAATGGCTATTTTTGATTGTCAACTTGACTACATCTGACATGAATTACAATCGAGAAATTGAAAGCACAACTGTTAAGAGATTGTTTGCTCAGTTTGAAATGGGTGAATCCACTTCTAGTCAGGATCTTTGAGGCTGGAAGACAACTGCCTTTAATCCAGATCTTGAGGTGGGAAGATACATACCTTGCCTTTAATCTGGGCCATACTTTCTACTGGAAGTCTATATAAAGATATATAAAATGGAAACTTTTGTTCTTTTCCTGCTTGCTCTAGCCTTGCTGACAAGTCCATTCCTTCACTCTCCTTACTGCCCACTTCTTCAGGACTCCAGAATATACTAAAGACCAGCTGAGGTATCCAGCCTTTTAGGGTGAGAAATTACTGGATTCTTGGAGTTTCTTGGATTAGCCATTGGCTACATTAGCCAGCCATTGTTTGTTATTAGCTGGACTGCAGCCTGTGAGTCATTCCAATAAATCTGTTTTATATATAGAGAGAAAAAGATTCATTCTATAAATTCTGTTACTCTAAAGAACCTTGACTAAGACAACCTCACTCTCTTAAACATTTTTTGTTGCATCCATTTACCCTAGATTTTATTATTTCACTTTCTTTGTAGCTGAATAGTGTTGCATTGTATAGGTTTACAGCATTTTTCATTATCGATTTTTCTATTTCCTAGCTATTGTGAATAGAGCAGTAATGAACATGGATGAACAAGTATTTGCAGAGTTGGATGTAGAGACCTTTGGATGTGTGCCAAGGAATAGTGTAGCTTAGTTGATTTGCTTGTAGCTTTTGAAATGTCTCCACACTGACCTGACTTCCAGAGTGGCTGGATGAGTTCTCAGTCCCACCAACAGGAAATGAGAGCTCCCCATTGCCCACATCCCAGCCAGTATTTGTTGTCAGTTGTTTTATTTATCTCAGCCATTCTGACTGGTGTAAGATGAAGACTCAGTGTTGTTTGAATTTTCATTTCCCTGAGTACAAAGGTGATAGATATGTTTTAAGATATTTCTTAGCCATTTTTCTTTTGGGAACTCTCTGTTCTCCCAAGGCTAATTTTTGAATGGTCATTTGTTTTCTCAGCTCTTTCATTTTTGAGTTCTTTATATATTCTGGATATTAATCCTCTTTCAGATGTATAGCTGTCAAAGATTCTCTCTCCCACTGTGTGCTTTCTCTTCACTTGATTTATTGTTTCATTAGCTGTAATAAAACTTTTTGGTTTTATAGGGTTTTACTTTTCAATTGTTGGCATCACTTGCTAGGCAAATGGAGTCTACACAGGAAGTCATTTCTTCAACCAGTAGCTTATAGGGTATGACCTACATTTTCTTGTAGCAGTTTCAATATTTTAGGTTTCAAAATGAAGTATTTGATCAATTTGAAGTTATTTTTATGCAAGGTGATAGATAAAGGTTTACTTTCTTTCTTTGACACATGGACATGTGGTTTTTCTGGAAAACTTTTGTTTCACAAATCCTAAATAGTATTATAATAAAAAAAAAACCTAGAGCCAGATATTGGGGTAAATACTGAAAAATCAGAGAGACAAAGGAACAAGCCACTAGAGAAACTTCTCACCACTACCAAATCCTCAGGCTGAATGGAAGGTGAGATTGTATCTCCACGAATTCTCTGACTGAGTCCTTAGCCGAAAAGCCTTTATTTAGTTCCTGTCTCCTCATGCCTTATATACCTTTCTCCACCCAGCCATGTATCACTTCCCTCCTAGTACTGGGATTAAAGGTGTGTGACTCCTAAGTATTGGAATTAAAGGTGTGTGACTCCTAAGTATTGGAATTAAAGGTGTGTGCTACCACTGCCTGGCTCTGTTTCTCTCCTAGACTGAATCAATCTCATATAGTCCAGGGTGGCTTTGAGTTCAGAGAGATCCAAATGGATCTCTATCTCTAGAGTGCTAGGATTAAAAGGTGTGTGCCACCACTGCCTGGCCTCTGTGTTTAATCGAGTGGCTGTTCTGTCCTCTGATCCTCAGGAAAGCTTTATTTGATACACAATATATTCCCACCAAGTTTGTTTGAGGTTCTTTTAGCTGTAGTTACATTTGTTCATATTTGAGTTTTTGATTTTGTGCAATTGGTCTTCATGTCTATTTTATGCTAGGACAATACTCACCTTTATTACTATTGCCTTGTAATATAATTTGAGATATGTAGATCTTTTGTTCAGTATTGCTTTGGCTGTCTTGAATCCTTTGTTGCTGTAAGCCTTGCTCCAGGTGGGTTTGATGACCTGGGATGGATGTGTGAAATCAGCACCATGAAGAAATTGTGACCACCTGTTGTCGTTCAAACAAATGGTCCCAGACATCCTGGGCTGTCTTTATTTATAAAGTTTCAATGGCTTTCATGAACAGTTTTACAATCAGTTTTTACTTTCTAAATTTCTAAAACTGGTTACAACAATTGCCAGCTTTCTCCTTCTGTCCCCCAACTTTCCCACTGGTAACCATTACCTTTTTGAACTCTATCTCTACTGTTAGAAGCATAAGCAGTGTTACAAGCCACAAAGGAAGTTTTCTAACCAGGCACACTTACAGGTAGAACACTGTGCCCAGTTGGCAGCATATGCAGTTGCAACATCATGCAGGGTGAGAAACAGTTTTGTCTCTAGTATTTAATAGTTACCATCTGATAGAGTCTGGGTTCTCACTATCAACTTACCAGCCAAAACTGGATTAATCCATTCTATATTCTGTATTACTCTATCTCCTCTAGGGATATACCAAGTTTTTCCTTTTATCCTATAAGCAACATAACTTGGAAACTTACTCTTAATAGTTGGCACCATTTATTCCTTGTTCTTGTGTCCATCTCTCTTAACTTCTTAGGGTATTGGCACAGCTAGCAGAAAAGAGGGAACTGTGGGTTTCTATGATTCTCCTTCTTTCCCTCTTCCTAGACTGTTTCCAATAATCCTGATACCATCTATTTAATAACATTTCTCAGATTCTTATGGTTAAAATCATTCTTTCCAGAATAGTTATGCAAAGATGTACTATTAAACTTCATGACCTACTGTGACTCAAGCCAGCAGTGTGGCTAGCATGGTGAAATCAAGGAGAGCACGTAGCACACATGCTCCTGGGGTCATGCCCAGAATCAGGCAGCGTACTGTCCACAATTCTTTGTCAAGTGGGTCAGGGTCTCCAGGGGCTTGTTTCAAGGAGAACCATTTATGCTACTCTCAGGCATTGTTCCCCAAAGAAGTCACATGGCTCCCACCACTTTGTGATTAAATACACATTTTAGAATTTTTTCTGTTTCTATGAATAATGTCATGTAGATTTCGATTAGGTTTGCAATGAATCTGTTGATTTATTGTGGTGAAACAGTGATTTTCACAATATTAATTCTGCTAATCCATGAGCATGGGAATTTGGGTTTTTTTTTCCATTTCCTAGTGGTTTCCTCAATATATTTCTACCATGTGTTAGAGTTTTTATTGTACAGTATTTTCATCTTCTTGGTATTCCTGATGTTTCATTGACTGCAGTAATGGGAGTGTTTCCATGATCTCTCTTTCTCTGTGCTGATTTTTGGAATGTGGAAAAGCTACTAATTTTTATTAATTGAGTTTTTCTGTTCTCCCACTTTATTGAAATTGTCAAGCATTTATAGAAGTGTTATGGTGAAATTTGGGGGATCAGTTATGTATTATAACATCATTTGCAAATAGAAATAATGACTACATCCTTTCCTACATGTATTCCTTTAATTCTTTTCTCTTTTTTCATAATTTTAGCTAGTGATTCAAGCACTGTATTGAGAAGAAGTGGGGATAGTTGACAGGTCTGTCTGGATTATATGGAGACCTCAAGATTTTGGAGATATCACAGCCATGGGATACCTGCATACATGGAGTGGGACCAGGCTAAGGCAAAGTGTGTTGCAGTTGGCAAAGCCGGAAAGGGAAGAGCCATCCCTTTGACACCAGATATAGGAACACAAGATTTGGAGTTTGCCCTGCTTGTATTTGGTCTTGCTTTGGTCAAGTATTTCCTCATTCTTCTCCCTTTCTTCAACTTTGGAATGGTAAAGTGTAGCGGCCCCCTCGTCCAGCAAGGAAGACACGACACCGAGCTCTTCTCCTTGCAATTTAATCAGGCCTTTAAACTGTATTCTGACTTCTAAAAGATCCCCTCCTTCTGAAGGATTCCCGGGCAAAGCCTCTCCCGGCCTTATATAGGCTCTGGGCAGCCAACCCCAGGTCGCCACGTGGGCATTGCCCAATAGGCTCAAGCATGCGTAAGCAAGCCACACATTCCACTACAGCCTCACCTGGAGCTGTTTAACACGAGGAGCACGTGTTAAACAGCTCCAGGTGAGGCGGAAGGCGGTAACCAGCGCCACCTGTAAGGCGTGGCTACACGCAGCTCCCTACAGTAAAGTATGTCCTTTGCCAGTGCATGTTGGAAGTGTGTAAATTGCTTTTTGCTTTTGATTTTATAGGGGTTTAAAATGAAGAGATTGCCTTGCATTTCTTTTTTGTTTTGTTTGTTTGTTTGTTTTTTTAGTTGTTGTTATTGTTTTGAGACAGGGTTTCTCTGTGTAGTTTTGGTGCCTGTCTTGGATCTTGCTCTGTAGACCAGGCTAGCCTCAAATTCACAGAGATCCACCTGGCTCTGCCTCCTGAGTGTTGGGATTAAAGACCTGTGCCACTGCTGCCTGGCACCATGGGAATTCTTATAAAGGAAAACATTTAACTGAGGTTGACTTACAGTTCAGAGGCTTCCTCCAGAGGCTTGGTCAGAGGCTTAGTCTTCACAGTGGAAAGCCTGGCTGCATGCATGCAGACATGGTGCTGTTGAGGTAGCTGAGAATTCTAGATCTGGATCCACAGGGAGAAGAAGGGAGTGAGACACTGGGCCTGGTCTGAGTGTCTGAGACCTCAAAGCTCACCCTTAGTAACAGACTTCCTCCAACAAGGCCACATCTACTTCATCAAGGCCACACCTCCTAATAGTGACACTCCCTATGGGTCTATGTGGGCCATTTTCATTCAATCCACCACAATATTGTTCTGGTAAAGAGATGAAACAATATAATGTGTAATCAAGAAGACTGAGGTTGCTTCTATGGCTCAAATATCACTGAAAATCATTGTGATAGTGAAGGTAATAGGAAAGCTGGAATTCAGGAATGGTGGCAATAAACAATAATGTGGGAGAACTATAGGACTAGGGGGACAGGCTTGGTGTCCCTAGGAATGACAAGATAGCCATAGGAGCACCCAAAATGATAGCAACAAATGACAGAGGCAGTGAAAAAAGTACTTTGGCCACAAATAAACAAAAGAAATTCCTGGTACCACCAGAAATTTAGAATGCATGGAAGGGAGAATAGTATCCCGTGTGTGTATATAACATACATTTTCTATCAGTTCATACTTTGATAATAGAAATATGGCATCCATACACAAAAGAATACCATTTAGTCCTGGAAACAGTATGGAACAACCTGGAGCATGTTATGTTAAGTGAAATATGCTAGGCACAAAAAGGCAAATACTTTACTGGAACCTAAAAAGACTGAAGTCATAGTAGTAGAGTAGCATAGTGGTTAACAGGCATTGGGGAAGTAAATAGGAAATTGGAATTGTTGAAAAAAAGAGTATAAAGTTTCAATAGAAATAGACTTTAGAAATTAATTGTGCAAACTGGTGACTATAATAAAAATGATTATACAATTTTAAATTCACAAAAAAGTAGATTTTAAATGTCTCACCACAAAATACCATATATAATATGTGAAGGTTATTATTTTAATTAATTTTATTTAAGTACCCTCCAACAAAATTTGTCAAGTCATTATATTATATCCCATACATACTTAGTTATTATTTGCCCATTGAGAATAAAATCTTTTTAAAAGATCAAAGGCTTCTGCAAGATTATGGTTTTTTGAGTCATTGCTTTCAGACGTCTATATCAGTGAGACAACAATATGGTGCTGTGCAAGTTCCTGGCAGACTGATGCAGTAATCCTTGAAAATCAACACATGGAGACAAGACCTTCATCACAATTTAGTTTTCCATGTGTTACATATTTACTGTACACTTGTCCACATTTGGCTCAGTCAGGGCTCAGCACTACAGGACTTCTCAAGGAGTCCTATGCCTTTGGTTTGCTTTAAAGGGTAACCATATATGTATACTGGTGTGGTCCCTTCTGACAGCCTTCCTATGCAAATGAATGGCTTTGAATTCTTTGCTTGTTTATAAGTGCATTGACTTTCAGGCAAATGTTCTGGCCTTTTGCGTGATACCATCACCTGGAACACAGATACAATTTAAATTATCTTTGAAAATTCTGAAAAATATCTCTAGGAAGGATACAACAGTAAGCCAGGGTTCTCAGAGAGACATTTTTATAAAAAGCCAACGCCTTCTAGTTGCTTAGTAGGAGATGCTTGTCTGAGGACACAGACGTGCTCCCCACAGTGGGCCTGTCTGCTTACCAAGGTATCCCAGTATCACCATCCCAGGATACTCCATCAAGGTATTAATCCTTTCTTTAGGTAGGAGCCCTTATGATCTAGTTACCTCTGGGACACCTCAAGGGAAGATTTACCAATCCTGCAGGTGTTTCATAATTTAACCAAGCTGACAAAAAATTAATTACCAAACAACTTAAGAAGCTAACCCATAGACAGTTCCTGGAATAGGCCTTGTCCAGTAGTAAGTGCTTCATAAATCTCTGCTATAATTTTATATATAAGCATCCTTGAGAGTTCAGAAACATTTCTGTATGTTGGAAGTATAAGCTAAATACCTTTCTAGAAAAAAATGTGTTGCCTAGGACTAGAATTTTTTGGTATACTAATATATTGTCCATCAAACATTCTTATGGATGGTAGAAGCACAAACAAATAAAAAATAATGAATACTTTTTATTCAATAAAAGATATTTATAATATCTAGTAACCAGCAATGTATAATAAAAATGATGGAGAGGATAGAGATCAAAAACTAAAAAAGGTTATTGGAGAAGTGTGTGTGTGTGTGTGTGTGTGTGTGTGTGTGTGTGTGTGTGTGTGTATGCTTGTGTTTTTGTTTGGGTAGTAGAGAGTAAGAAAATAGACTATTACAGAACTATGGATATGTTTTTACTGTTTCCCCTCTGTATCTTTCTAGAACGTAGAAGATTCCACTTCTCTTTTAGACATCAGTGAGTTGAAAACTAATACACTGTGTCTTCTTTGAAAAACCACAGGATTGATCCTAGCCTTCAACCCCAGCAGGCATTTACTGGGAATCCACCACAAATGCAAATGGAAAGAAAAGAAAAACACATGAATATCTCATTAGATGTAGAAAGGCCTTTACCAAAATTAAATACCTTTTATGATAAAAATCTTAAAGAGATTAGGAATACAAGAGACATACCTCAACATAACGAAGTAATTTACACAAACCTACAGCTAATATCAAATTAAATGGAGAAAAACTCAAAGCAATTCCACTAAAATCAGGAACAAGACAAGGTTGTTCATACTCTCCATATCTATTCAATAGAATATTTGAAGTTTTAGCTAGAGCAATAAAAAAACTGAAGATCAGTGGGATACAAATTGGAAAGGAAGAATAAAAGCATCAGTATTTGTAGATGATATGATAGTATATATAAGTAACCCTAGAATTTCCACCAGCAAACTCCTACAACTAATAAAAAAAAAAACTTTCAGCAAAGTACATGGATCCAAGGTTAACTTAAAAAAAATCAGTAGGCCTCCTATGTACAAATGACAAATGAACTGAGAAAGAAATCAGGGAAATAATATCTTTCACAATAGCCTCATATGATATAAAAATATCTTGGGATAACTGTAACTAAGAAAGTGAAAGACTTGTATGATAAAATCTTCAAGCCTTTGAAGAAAGAAATTAGAAATTTCAGAAGATAGAAAGATTTCCCATGGTTAGTGACCAGTAGAATTAACATAGTAAAGATGGTGTCCTACCAAAAGCAATCACTAGATTCAAGGCAATCTCCATCAAAATTCCAGCACTATTCTTTACAGACCTTGAAAGGAAAATTTTCAACTTCTAATGGAAATGAAAAAAAACATGATAGCTAAAACAATCCTGAACAAGAAAAAAACAATTGGAGGTTTCACCATTCCTGATTTCAAGTTGTACTACAGACCTATAGTAATAAAAATCACATAGTATTGGCATAAAAACAGGCACATTGATCAATGGAGTCAAATTGAAGACCCAGACAAAAATCCACATACATATTGACACCTGGATTTTGATAAATAAATCAGAAATACACACTTGGAAAAAAATAGTACCTTCAACAAATGACACTGGTCAAACAAGATGTCTGGATGTAGAAGAATGCAAATAGATCAATACATATCACCCTGCACAAAATTCAAGTCCATGTGAATCAAAATTTGATCATAATACCTGATACTCTGAACCTGAGAGAAGAGAAAGTGGAGAATAGCCTTGAACACTTTGACACAGCAAACAACTTTCTGAACAGAACACCAATAACACAGACCCTAAGATCAAAAATTAATAATGGGACCTCATGAAACTGAAAATTTTCTATAAGGCACTAGTAATCAGACAAAGTGGCAGCCTACAAAAAGGGAAATTTTGTTGTTGTTGTTTTCTTACCAATTCCACATGGAATAGAGGACCAATATCCAAAATATATAAAGAACTCAAGAAACTAGATAACAAGAAAGAGAAATAATCCAATTAAAAATGGAGTGCAGACCTAAACAGAGAATTCTCAATAGAGGAATCACAAATGGCTGAAAAACACTTAAATGTACAACATCCTTACCCATCAGTGAAATGCAAATCAAAACTACTTTGAGATTACATTTCACACCTGTCAGAACAACTAAGATCAATAACACAAACAAGAGCTTATGCTGGTGAGGGTGTGGAATACTCATCCACTGCTGGGGGGAGTTCAAACTTGTAATCTACTATCAAAATCAGTATGATATTCCCTCAGAATGTTGGAATCAATCTACCTCGAGATCCAGCTATACCACTCTTGGGTATATACCCAAAGGAAGCTCCATTCTACAAGGACACTTGCTCTACTATATGTTCATTGTGGCTTTATTCATAATAGCCCCAAACTGGAAACAACCTAGATGTACCTCAACAGAAGAATGGCTGAAAAAAATGTGGTATATTTACACAATGGAGCATTATTCAGCTGTTCAAAAAAATGATATCATGAAACTTGCAGGCAAATGGATGGAACTAGAAAAAAATCAAGTGAAGCAACCTAGACCCAGAAATGTAAATGTGTATGTATTCACTTATAAGTGGATATTAGCCATTAAGTAAATGGTAACAAAGCTTCAATCCATAGACCCAGAGATGTTAGAATAAAAGGAGAGGTTGAGGGGGTTGGGGATACATGGATCTCCCTGGGAGGGGGTAATTGAATAAATTTTAAGGGAAAACTGGGAGTGGGTGGGAATGGGAGAGGGTTGGATCAGGTAGGGGAGGGAGATGAGGTGGAGGGAGAAAGTGTAGGTAGAGAAGGCTCGAACCGGTAGACTTTTAGGGGATGGTATGGAAACTTGGTGCAGTGGAAACTTCCTGGAATCTTGATGGTAATCCCAATGAGGACTTCTAGTAATGGGGTATATGGACTCTCAACCAGCCATCTGTTGTTACCAGGCAAGGCTTCCAGAGGAAGGACTGGGTGGCATTCAATTGAGTTGTGGTCAACAGGGACCCATGAAAATCCCCAAACAACCTAAGCTGTTGCCAAGAAAGTGGGCTGCTCACTGCAAAGTGACAGTGGGGCCTCTTGCCTAGGACAACATCCACACAATTCATTGAGCCTGGAGAACTCTAGCTGAGGCCTACATGGAGCCTGCTCCCCATTGTTCTAGAGTCTTTGGTGTGAGATGTTACTCTGAAGCCTACCAAAAAAGAAAAGTAAACATCAACCCAGCCACAAAATCTTTGACCTACACTCTGTCCTGCCTGCAAAATATGCTAGAGCAATGGTGACACAGAACATGTAGAAATAGTCAATCAATGTCTGATTTTACTTAAGGCCCACTCCATGAGAAGGAACCTAGACCCACCACAGCTATGGTAAACAAGAATCAGAGACTAGATGACTGAGGCCTAGGGTAAAACCAAAGCCATGTATAGATAGATAGATAGATAGATAGATAGATAGATAGATAGATAGATAGA
>CABHPP010142496.1:9715-33207 GCA_902168425.1 Peromyscus attwateri | reverse complement strand
AGATAGATAGATAGATAGATAGATAGATAGATAGATAGATAGATAGACAGACAGACAGACAGATAGAGACTCCTAATGGTATTTTGCTATACTCACAGATCAGTGCCTTATCCAGTAATCATCACAGAGGCTTCCTCTGGCAGCAGATGGGAACAGATGCAGAGACCCAAAACTAGTCATTATGTAGAGAGAGAGTTTCAATGGTAGGTCTCCATCATATCCCTACTATCAGAGCTCAAATAATCCCAAAGAGATTTTAAGAGCCAGAAGGGATGGAGGACACCAGGAGAAGAAGATCCTCTGAATCAACTAATCAAGCCACATACGAGCTTACAGAGACTGAAGCAGCAAGCTTGGGGCCTATATGGGTCTACACCAGGTCCTCTGCTTGTTATGTCTATTAGCTTATTATTTTTATGGGACTTCTGATGTGTATGAATGAGTGGGTCTCTGATGCTTATGTTGCTTTCAGGACTCTTTTCCTCCTGTTGGGTTGCCATGTTCAACTTCGATGTGATAGTTTTTGCTTCATCTTATTATATTTAATTTTTTCACGTTTGGCTGTTATCTCTTAGAAACCTGGTTTTTTGAGACAGGGTGTCTCTGTGTAACACCTTAGCTGCCCTGTAACTTGCTTTGTAGACCAGGCTTGCCTCAAACTCAGAGAGATCTGCCTGCCTCTGCCTCCCAAGTGCTGGGATTAAAGATGTGTGCCACCATGCCTGGCTATCTTGTTCTTTTCTAATGAGAGACAGAAAACAATGGTTCTGGAGGGGAGGGGAGATGGGGAGGAACTATGAGGATCGAGGGTGGGCGGACTATAAACAGGTTATATTGTATGAGAAAAGAATCTATTTTCAAATAAAAGGGAAAATTTAAAATTAAAAATAAAAATCACATGATTATGTAGAATGAATTGCATAAATCATAAACATACAGCTCCATAGTTTTTTAAAAGGATCTGAATAATTTTTTTAAAAAACACATGTAATATTTTTAATAACTCTAGAAATTTGTGTTGTTGTCCCTTTCAGTAAATAGCACCTTGGAAGAAGATTCTACACATACAATAACCATTATAGAAATGAAATAATAAACTGCTCAATGTGTCTAGCTTCTTTAGTGCGACATAATGCTTTTGAGAGTCCTCTGCAATGTTGCATATATAAGCAGTTCATTCCCTTCCAATTCTGGAAGTATGTTATTATACTATAGACCAAAAATTCGTTCTCCTGCTTACTGACATTTACGGGGTTTTCGTTTCCTGTCTTCATAGTTTCAAACTCAAATGAAGTTGATTCAATAGTCACCAATCATTTTTAATCAGTAGAGGTATTTCTTCGCTTGATATATTATTTACAAGTGTAACATAACATATAAAATAAATCTTCTGTATATGGAAGATTAGGATTTGGACACTTTGAACTTGTTTTTTCACATATTTTACTGCTCCCAATGACTAGAGTCATTTTGAACATCTCTCGAAAACAGGGTTCCATGTGAATTGTAAACAAAGCACTGTTCCATCACTAACACATTCATAACTCACTGGGGCCAAAACTTAATAACACTCAATGCACATTTCTTTAAATACTGAATGACTCCCAAAGAAGTAGTTTCTGAGAAGGCAGGACTACTGTTTACATATGTGGACACTGGGTAAATATCTCATCTCACCCAACATTTAGCACACTATTTAGAGTCATTTAAGGACAGGGACTCCGTCTTAGTTAGGGTATTTATTGCTGTGAAGAGACACCATGACCATGGCAACACTTAAAAAGGAAAAAACATTTAATTGAGTGGCTTACAGTTTCAGAGATTTAGTCTATTATCATCATGGTGGAAACATAATGGCATACAGGCAGACATGGTGATGGAGAAGGAGCTGAGAGTCCTACATGTTTGATCTGCAGGAAACAGGAAGTGAACTGTCTCACTTGGCTTGGCTAGATCGTGTATATATATGAGACCTCTAAGGCTGCCTTTAAAATGACATGCATTCTCCAACAAGACCACACTTACTACAACAAGGCCACATATGCTAATAGTGCCACTCCCTTTGGGGCCATTTTCTTTCGAACCACCACAGACTCCAAGCCAGTTTTCTGTATCCCACCTTATTACATGATAACTGGTATCCGCTCACATTACAGACTATTTTTGTATCTGAATGGCCCCCAGTGTGCTTGGAAATGTGTGGAATTTTGTTGATCTTTGTTTGATTTTACTTCAACCATTATTCAAAAACATTTATTCACTGCCTACCAGGTGCTGGACACTCTCTAGGGATACAAAGGCATCTTTCAATAAAAAACAGACCATTGGTTGAATGTTAGTTCCAGGAACCTAATTATGCATTGAAAAAAAAAAACACTCCAACAAGGGGTTGCATTCTAATTCATCTTCGGGTGTTGAGAATTCTCAAGTTTTGTTTTCAGTGATATTTCTACTTTGCACACCATCCCTTCCCATCATCTAATAATCTGAACATACAGTGTGGGATACTTTAGTACTCAGGATTTCAAAAAAAAAAAAAAAAAGTAGCTCTGCCCTTTGTACTCAAAAGTTTAAATGTATAATAATAATTCAGAATCAATTTCTTATGAAACCTACTTCTCTTTACTGATCAGGTGTGAGATGAACAACCTCAGAATAGCCTCTGGGCAAGCATGGTGACCAGGTGTCTGAGGTTCTGCAAGCATCTCAGATACCTTTCTCTCAACTCCTAATGAGACCCGGCACTGAGTTACCAGCTGTCATTCATTGATGAAGTAATTAATTGTAAGATTTTCAGATATCCTACTTTTATGGAAAGAATCCATACTCAGAACTCTCACATGATCATCTGTAAGAACATTTTTGGCTCCAATTGGTTGTTAATAAACACTTGAGTTGCTGCTTCTACTCCTCTGTTATTTTCAACTTTGTCTTGACCTCTGAGGTGACTTCCATTTGGGAGACTAAGGATGTACAAAATCTTTGAGGTATTCATGCCCATGTGGTCGGAGGTCAATTTTCAAAACAGACAATCAATGTGGAGAGTTTCTCCCTCTGCTAACTATGCGAGCAGGGGTCAGGATGTGGCAGCCCAGCACTGGAAAGATTTGACCAGAAGTTCATTAGGAAGTTTGATCTTTTAAAAAGAAGGGAAGAAAGACTAATGTGTCAGAAGAGAATGTGAAAGTCCCCTGGTTACTGATGGCTATAGAACCAGTGATGCAAATGAGGCCTGAAATTTAAATTGCCTCAGCAATAGAAGAAACAGCAGTGTGCAGTGCCATTTTACAATAAGCACCACTCTTTAGTGCTCCAGATTGGCTTTTCTTGTATTTATGTAAGTACATTGGGTGTCCATCTGGATCTTTTAATCTATCCATTTATATGCTTGGGTGTGTTACCTTCTTAATATCCTTCCTCCCAAGCCTCAGGGAAACGCATGAACAAAAAAGAGTGGGGTATATTTTGCTGATTAGAAAATAAAGCAAGAAAGTTAAACCCAGCAGGAGATCTCTATGCCTGCTACGGAAGGCGTTAAGGTACACTTTTGGAACACATGGGCCCTAGTTGGTCCTGAAAATATGACACAGTGAACTCCTCTTAAGGAATCACATCACGCTTCAAGGCAAATCACCACTTGCTGAACTCTGAAACCTTCAGTTCTGTTATAAGCAGCATTCTACATCTTTGAATGAGGGTTCCACAGTCCCATAAAACTCTGGGCAGGCCCTAGAAAGCTTGAAATAAATGTTTCCACTTAAGCCATGGGGGGAAAGTGTGAGGAAAAGAACCTAAAGTAGCCTCTATCATCAGTCTTTAATTCTTAGTCTCTCATCTCAATTTCATCCAAGAAATTTTTGACCATGAGGGATATGGAACTAGGAGCTGCTTAAATCAGTTGAGATCCTGATGTTATTTCCATCAGATGAGAATAAGAATACTACCACAATTTTTGAGACACATTTGAAGCAAGCTTTATTAAATACTGGCCAGGAAGATGGAAACTAGCCAGGTCTACACCCAAAATTCCCAGAGAATGGATCTGAATTAAATTATGTTTATAAAAGCAAAACCCACAAGATTACATACTTCTCATCTTTGTCCTACCAGGGACAAGAATGCATCCTGACATATTTCCGTCTCTGTCCCTCCACCTACATGTGATCAAGCACATCCTGTGCAGTTGGGACAACCAACCTTGTTTGTAGAAGTGAAAACACGTGGCTCGTTATCTTACATGGACAGCCCCAGCATTCCAGGATGTTATCTGTCCCTGGGCAAGCAGGGCTTACAGGTTAGGGCATTTTTGTTTTATAGATCTCTTAAGCACAGTAAGTTAAACTTAAAACATAACTTTAGCCTCACAATGGATTTTCAGCACACTGTCTGCATTCTGTTGACCATAGCTATAAAGCCATCAGCCTTTATAGGCCCCTGAGTCCCACAATGCTTTAATTTCTTTACAGTAAGATAAGCATAAAATCACCAGTTGCTGCTATATATTGCCCCTGGTATTGTGGCTAATATATACAAAACATGTCATAAATTTAACATGAACACTAGAGAGTTACCACAGAGTAGTAACTCTCGTAGAATGCATGTATATATCCTGGAAACTACTGACAATTTTTCAATGATTCTTTTATATTCAAACAAAAGATGAATGAGAATGAAAGACAGCTCTACTTCTAAGACTGGGCTCTATAGCCAAGTGATGCACTTGCCCTGAACAATTACTCATAACTATCCTCTTTCATTTAAAAAGATGGTTAATTTGAGCTAAAAAAAAAATCTGTTCTTGCTTTTTGTGTGATAGCCCCATGATATGTTTTCTTTCGGTATGTTACAAACCTAAGACATCAGGATCCCATTTTCTTCCTCACTGTGGCTTCAAAATGAGCATTGCTTAAGATGCTTCTATCCAAATATTTCTGCCTCACCATTCACGCACACACACATTTACCTCTCCCTTTAACCTCTTACCTTAAGTGCATCTCTTTCTTAATTCTCAACCCCTGAAAGTTCTCTTCCAAAATGCCTTTATTAGATTCTCCATCAGTAGAGACATGTTTCTGCCAGGCAGTGGTGGTGCACACCTTTAATCCCAGCACTCGGGAGGCAGAGGCAGGTGGATCTCTGTGAGTTCGAGGCCAGCCTGGTCTCCCAAGCGAGTTCCAGGAAAGGTGCAAAGCTACACAGAGAAACCCTATCTCGAAAAACCAAAAAAAAAAAAAAAAAAAAAAAAGAGACATGTTTCTATACTCTCGTGTGCTTCCTCCATCCCACTCATCCATGCATGTTTTCCTGCCTTCATGAAATCATGCATGGAAATGACTTGTAGTTCATATGTGATCTATGACATCAGACCTGGGTTTTTTCTCTTGTTTTAGAGACTACCAATCCAAACATACTCATTAAAATACTAAAGGTTTTAAAACTGTTTCATTAAAATATCCAGTTTTGTGAAGAAAGGCCTATACATTTATAAATCAATTCTACATCTTTTAGTCCACAACCTGAACAGGTTGATAATTTTATTAGAATATGATTTGTTTTTCCAAAGTGCAGTATCTTCATATGGTCAACTGTATGTCCTATTCCATTTGAACTCATTCCAAGAAACAGCTTGGTAACCTGCTAACATAAACTTTTGCTTTTATCCAAGCCTTGATAACATTTGGTTGTTATCAAACTCAGCAGAACATTAAAGGAAAACTGGAAGATATTTTTCATAATCTACTTATTGAAATAGCTAGGTGGTTTTACTGTTTATTGATCATTTCATGCCCTTTCCAAGACCGTTTCTATTTCCCTATTGTGAACTTGAGTGTTGACAATACATATTTTTTGTTAAGGGAATTCTTGTGCACTTTATAGCCGCCCCCCCCCCCATCTCTATAACTCTTTGAGGGACTTCTCTAGCATATTCTTCAGAACATATACTAATAGGAATCACCAAAAAACGATGAAGACAAAGTCAGAGAACCCATGAATTCTCTATGTACTCCAAGGCAGCAGTACCTGTTGGGGATGGCATGTTCCATGAAATAGAAAGTCTGCAATAATCCTTCCTACAATCATGTGCCTACTAGTGGCACTGAGAAAGGAGCTGGCAAAATTTCTTTTTTTAGGAATAAGCTTTGATCAAGTCACTTCCAATTATTGTTGGAAGCAGACAAGGTATAAATTATAAATAAATTGATTAGTGAAGAAATTAGATTAGTTTAGCAGTTAATGATTATAGCCATGCATTTTTAAAAGTCATTTAAGGAAAGCAATGAAGTTATATGAAAGAAATTTTATAATGGGGTGTGTGTGTGTGTGTGTGTGTGTGTGTGTGTGTGATATTTATCTCTGAAAATGAAAGTGGAGGTACACTCATACACGTGAGAGCATGTGTAGACTAGAAACTGATGTCCATATGTCTTCCTCATTCACTTTTCCACCTTAATTTTTTGAGAAAGGCTCTCTCATTGGACCTCACTATTTCAGTTATATGTGTTAGAAAACCCCTGGGACCTGCCTGTCTCTACTCCAGTAATGTTGTTATAGGCACACCTAGCTTTTAAAAAACAAAACAAAACTGAATACTGGATTCTGGAGATCTAAATTTAGACCCTCTGGTCCTTATTGTGTCTCCCACTGGTTGACTATTTTATTCAAATTGTTCTCTCATTTGCCTTACTATCCCATCTGTAAAATATATAAAGAAAATAGTCATGCTTACAATGTATGTTCCTGAATGGAGGCATCCTCTAACTGTGGGAAATGTAAACAAAATATACTGTCTTTTCTATCAAAGTACTAAGTAAGACAAACGTCATTAAAAAATAAAACCTGTAAAGAAGCCTCTTGGCCAAGATCAGCACTTCTTGAAATCAAAATATGTGCCTATGCAGTCAGCCCTAAACACATATACCTATGAGAAACAGTATATGAATTCAACAGATTTTATTAATAAATGTATAAATATTTGTGTGTGTTTGTATGTATTTGATGAAAATTCCACAATGAATATACTTTCCCTATAATAGCACATGGAAGCTTCACAAAACAATAGACCACATGCTGGAACACAAAACAAACTTTAGGAAAATATTAAAAAAATAATAATTCCATGCATCCTACATGACCATTATGCAATAAAACTTAAAACGTACAGCAAACAAAACTCTAGTGAGTGTATAACCTCAGGGGTTAAACTGAGTAATGGAATGGATTTATTTATTACTGAGTAATAAATGGATCAAAGATGAAAACAATAAGAAACTAAAACTATTTTTGGAACTAAATAAAAATGAAACCACAACACAAAAATTCCTGTGGGACATATTAAAAGCAGCTCTAAGAGGGAAGTTTACAGCTTTAAGTACATACATCAAAAAAAAAATTAGCAGGAACTGGTCGTGGTAGCATATGCCTTTAATTCTAGCATTCAGGAGGTGTGGAAAGGGGATATTTGAGTTCCAGAACAGCCTGTTCTACACAGCAAGTTCCAGAACAGCCAGAGCTACACAGAGAAGCCCTGTCTCAAAAATAAATAAATAAATAAATAAATAAATAAATAAATAAATAAATAAATAAAAATTAGAAAGAAAACAAATCAATGACTTAATGATGCAACACAAGAATTTGGAAAAACAAGAAGAAACCAAACCTAAATCCAGTAAGTGATAAGAAATAATACAAATCAGAAATTAATGAAATAAAAACAAAGAAAATATGTAGATGAATTTTAAACGGTCTTATTAAATAAAAACCCAGAGCCAGATATAGGGGTGAAAACCTGAGAAATCAGAGGAATAGGAGAAGCTAACCTCCTTACTGACACCTCAGTCTCCAAAGAGACTTACTTTCTGTATATCCTTGCCTATATGCCTTTCTGTTCTGCTGTCTCATTTGCTCTGTCCATCTAGCCACATCACTTCCTCTTCCTGCCCAGCTCTGTTACTTCCTGTCTGTCAGTACAGACCTCCAGATCTCCAGGGTTAACAAATGTTGGAATTTAAGGCATGTGCTACCATGCCTGGCTCTATTCCCAGTGTGGCCTTGAACTCACAGAGATCCAGACACATCCCTGCCTCCCGAATGATAGGATTAAAGGCATGTGCTACCATTGCCTGAGTTCTATGTAATTTAGTGCCTGGCTTTTTCCTCTGATCCTCAGATAAACTTTATTGGGTTGTACAAATAAAAATAAACTTTATTGGGTTGTACTACAAAAATAATTCAAAGAATCAATAAATATGAGCAGTAGTTCATTGGAAAAAATGAACAAGATTGAGACATCCTTGGCCCAACTAACCAAAATAAATAAATTTATTACCAAAATTAACAAAATCAGAAGTAAACAGGGAGACATTACAATAGGCACCAAAGAAATACAGAATATTATGAGGGAATATTTTAAATATCTCTCTATCCACATTGCTTTTCAATTTTATGCTCAAAGCACTAGATACAGAAGCAAGGCAAGAGAAGAAAATTAAATTTACTGAAAATTAGAAAAAAAGTCAAAGTATCCCTGTGTGGTAGTTTGAATATACTGGCCCCCATAATCTCATAAAGAGTGGCACTATTTGGAGTTGTGGCTTTGTTGGAATGGGTATGGCCTTGTTGGAGGAAGTGTGTCACTGTGAGAATGGGCTTTGAAGTCTCCTACATTCAGGATATGCCCAGAGTCTGAGTCCACATCCTATTGCCTTCTGATCAAGATATGTCCAGCACTGCTATGGGATAACGCTCTTGTACACTGTAAAGATTTGTCACTCCTATTGATTTAATAAAATGCTGATTGACCTGTAGCCAGGCAGGAAGTATAGGCAGGGCAACTAGACTAGGAGAAGGCTGGGAAGAGGAAAGGCAGAGAAGGAGTCACTAGTGAGATGCAGAGGAAGTAAGATGAGAATGTTAGCCCGAGAAAACGTAGCAAACCATGTAGCTAAACATAGACAAGAAATATGGGTTAATTTAAGTAAAAGAGCTAGTTTGTTACAAGCCTGACCAACAGGCCAAACAGTTTATAGTTAATATAAACCTCTGTGTGTTTATTTGGGACTGAACAGCTATAGGACTGGATAGTACAGAAACTTCTGCCAACACAGCAGCATGTCTGCCTGCATGCTGCCATGCTCCCCACCATGATGATAATGTCCTGAACACTCTGAAGCTATAAGTGAGCCACCCCAATTATATGTTTTCCTTTATAAGGGTTGCTCTAGTCATGGTGTCTCTTCACAGCAATAGAAATCCTAATTAAAACAGAAGTTGGTACCAGGAGTGGGATATTGCTGTGATAGGCTGGACATGTTTTTTTTTTTTTCTTTTTTTTTGAAATATAGACTTTGGAGTTTGGGTTAGGAAAGCAGTAGAATGCTTTAAGCACTGCTTAATAGGTCATACTAGTAGAAGCATGGAAGACACTAGTGCTAAGACTTATTTGTACTGTGGAAGGTCTCACTGAAGATGTGTCAGAGGAGAATAATTTTAGTATGTTGTCTAGAGATCATTCTTGTGATATTTTGATGAAAAAAGTGGCTGCCATTTGCCCTTGTCTGAATAGTCTGCCTGAAGCTAAAGTGAAGAGATTTGGATTAATTCTGCTGGCAAAGGAAATCTGAAAACAGCCTAGTATAGATTCTGTCATGTGGTTACTAGTGGTGAGTTTAATGAAGATTTATAATGAAAAGGAGAAAGATGAGCAAGGAAAAATGTTTGAGGAGAAATGGAGCACTAAAAAGTAGAATGGAGCTAAATCCTGTGTTCAAGAAGATAAACAGATTAAGAAATGGACTAAAGGGAGTGGTGACCTCAGGCCAAAATTCCACCCACCTGTTTCCAACCTTTGATAAGAAATCAAAGAAAATATTAGAGATGGGTATGGTGGTACACACCTTTAATCTCAGCACTCAGAAGGCAGAGGCTCATGAATCTCTATGTTTGAGACTAGCCTCTTCTACAGAGCAAGTTCAAGAACAGCCAAGCTTAGGCAGGAAAGTTAAAAATCAAAAACAGAAAACTGGTGAAGATGTAATTGAATGAGGGGGGCCATGTTCCACCTCCAGCAAGCAGAAGAATTTGGCAGCTGTGGCCACATAGTTCCAACTTTAAAGTTAAGGATAGAAGAAACAGGTTATAGCATTTGCCTTAGTGCCTAAGGAAAGCTGCTCAGGCCAGACATGTGTCAGGGGTGTCTCTGAATGGAAGCCGAGATAGGCCATTGTGAAAAACTGTGAAGTTGAAGTTTGGATTGCCTTGGAGAACCCAAGATGTTCAAGATGCTAGAGAGCTGTGTGATACCTGCCAAGGAAAGCTGCAAATAGGAAGTGGAATCAGTCCAAGAGAAAAAAGTATGTTGCAGTCAGAAAAGCTGAACGAGTTGGAGATCTGAAGAGTGCTTTGACATCAGACATGGAGATGCAGATTTTGGTGTTTGCACAGCTGGTTTTAAGACTTTAAGATATATTATAGAATTTTAGTAATAAAACAATGTGGTACTGGCAGAAACACAGACTTATAGAAGAATGGAATAAAATACAAGATGCAAAAATGAGTATAATTAACTATAGGCATCTGATATTTGACAAAGATGACAAATATATACATTGGAGAAAAAAACAGGATCTTCAACAAACGATGCGTAGAAAATTGGATGTTCACACACAATAAGAATGAAATTAAACCTGTATTTATCACTCAACATAAAAATTAGCTCTAAATGGATCTAAGATCTCAGTGTGAAACTAAATGACAAAACTCCTAGAAGAAAACATAGGCAGTACCCTTCAAAATACAGGTTTACTAAAGACTTTCTGAATAGCACTCTATTTGCTGAGGAAGTCAAATAATTGATAAGTGGAGCCTCTTAAAACTAAAGCCTTTTTTAAAGCTGAGGAAACAACCAATGAAATTAAGAAGAAATTCACAGAATAGGACAGATTCTTTCCCAATCATACATCTGATGGAGAATTAATATCTAGAACATACAAAGAATTCAATAAACAAAGAGTTGAGGGAAAAATGACCCATATAAGAAATGGGTTATAGTTCTAAACAGGAAGTTCTCAAAGGATGAAAAAAATTACTAAGAAATACCTCAAGAACTATACATAATCCTTAGCAATTGAAGAATTTCAAATTAAAACAGCTCTGAGATTTCATCTCAATCCAGTCAGAATGGCTAAAATCAACAACAAATGCTGGAGAGGGTGTGGGGAAAGGATATCCCTTATTCACTGTTTTTGGGAATATAACCTGGTGTAGCTACTCTGGGAATCAGTATAGAGAGTCTTCAAAAAACTAAATATAAATAGACTGTAGCTGGAGTTATCTTCAGTCCCACTCAGACCTGCAGCCACTCAGACTCAAATAAAAACACAGACACTTATATTATTTAAACTGTTTGGCCTAATGGCTCAGGTCTCTTGTTATCTAGTTCTGATATCTTAAATTAACCCATTTCTATTAATCTATAAGTTGCCACGTGGCTTGTGGCTTACCAGTACTTTACATCTTCTCATGGCAGCGGCGGCTGGCAGCATCTCTTGACTCAGCCTTCCACTTCCCAGAATTCTCCTCTCTCCTTATCATGCCTACGCTATACTTCCTGCCTGGTAACTGGCCAATCAGCATTTTATTTATCAATCAATCAGAGCAAGAGATTCACAGCACCCCCAGCAATAGACCATATAACTCAACTATCTCAATCTTTGGCATATGCCAAAGGACTCAACATCCTATTCTACAGACTTTTGTTCATCAATGTTCTTTGCTGCCCTATTCACATGAGCTAGGAATCAGAAACAACCTAAATGTCCTTCAATAGATGATTGGATATTGAAAATATGGTACATAAGCACTATGGTATACTTTCAGATATAAAGAAAATGAAACCATGAAATTTGCAGGTGAATGGATATATTTAGAAAACATTATATTGAATGAGGTATCCCATACCCAGAAAGACCAATGCCACATGTTTTCTCTCATCTGTGATTCCTGGCTCCACATTTTGAATTGTGATTATAAAATGGAGTATGAAAGTATAAAGGGACCATGAGGTATGGAGGGATTTGAAAGGGAATGTAGTAGGATACAGGTGATATGCAGGGAAAAACCTAGAAGAGGGCTTTAATTGGTAAAGGGGAGGGAGGTCAATACAAAAGGAGGAAGGAGTAACAAACAATACCCAGGCTGTTTGAAAACACCTTAAGGAATCATATTATTTTATATTTACCTAAATTTATTCACAATGCATATAAGCACACATGCATGTGTGTGCTTGTGCACATACATAGGTACACACACACACACACACACACACACACACACACACACACAGACACACACATCATAAATAAAATTGTGCCAATAGGGCTGACACTGGTCCTCATAGGAAATAAAGACAAGCAAAAATCTCACTACTAGACACAAGAAACCACCTTTCAGGGTAGTCCAAGTGATTCTCAAAACAATATAGTCTATGATTGTTACCCTTGGTTTTGTCTCAGAGGTTGAAGGTAAGCTGCTATTGCTGAAGACACAGCATATGTAGGACATGGGTTTCAGATGAGTTAACTTGGATCTGACATAAAAGCTTCTTTCCTGTAGTACCATAAAGTACTTTGAATGCTGCTGAAAGGAAGTAATTCCTTGTTCCACCCAGCTGTGGTGCCTAAGAACCCCAATGACCAATATGACAAGTTACCCCTAAAATGTGCAATAGTGATACTCACATATTGGTGGTTACCAACGACCTTCTAAGAGAACTTAAAACCCATTCAATAAGAAGGAAATCATGCCTGGTGTTATAAACCAAGCCAACTACCTAAGGCTTGTGAGGTCGTGGAATTTAGAAGATAATCCACATAATCCCTTAACTACCTTCTGATTCTTATCTTTATACTCATATATAAATGTAGTCACAACTCTTCATGAAAAAACTTCTCTTTATAGGAAATGGAGACCCTTAAAGAAAATCACAATTGGGCACAAGGTAGAGATGAGCAAATCATGGGGAATCCAGTCCTAGTGGATACACCTGCAATACAGCAACTGCACCTACAGCTCTGCGAACATTGCAAAGGAAAGACAGAAAGATTTAAGAGTGCCAGGCAGTGGTGGGCACGCCTTTAATCCCAGCACTCAGGAGGCAGAGGCAGGTAGATCTCTGTGAGTTCGAGGTTAGCCTGGTCTACAGAGGGAGATCCAGGACAGGCACCAAAACTACACAGAGAAACCCTGTCTCAAAAAGCCAAAGGGGGAAAAAAAAGATTTAAGAGCAGAATACTAACAGGTTAGTTCTGAGACTGCCTCTTAGAGACGGTTGCATAAGCAAGACCCAAACAACCACAAGTTCAATAGAAGAAATGGAAAGGGAAAAATCTCAAGAGGTTCAATAGCTAGACAAAGAAATACAGGCAACGCATTACCACTAAGAGAGGGAGCATTAACTTTCACTGGATATGAACCTCTTGATTAGTTATCCATTACAAAATGGTCAGCCCAGAAACACACCAAAAAACAAGAAACAGACTCAGCAAGTTGTATTTATATATTTGTGCATGTGTGTGACTAATAATGCATGTGTGTAGGGCGGGCATGCAGAAACTAGAGGGAGGAAAACAAAGGGGGAAATAATGTAACCATATTTTAATTTAAATTGTCATTTAAATTTCTTTAAAAGAGCAAATAAAGGCTAAATATATTAAAATTATGGTGACCAAAAGCATTTTTTTTACTTTAAAATATTTGTGTATATATATATATATATATATATATATATATATATATATATATACTAAAACATCTTGGGGATGAGATCTAAGACTAACATAATTCATTATGTTTCATATGCATCTTATATACATTTTCTTATGTGAAGCAAAATGTCATGGTACAAGACTTCCCACTTCACAGATTTTGAAGTGTTGAAATAGGAATTCACAGCCTGAACTAATTTAATGTTTACAATATGCAGATGTCATTCAAAATCCAAAACAAACCCATGAGGTAGTTTCCACTGTTCTCATAATACTAGAAACAAAGAACCTGAGATATGAATGAAATGCTCAATAACTCCACATAGTCAATAGAGGAAGAACCAGGGCTTGCCAAGGAACACTGCTATCTCCCTTTCATCCACTAATCATTGGTAGTTGCTGGGTATTAAATGCCTCAATGTTTGTTTTGTGTTTAGGATTCTGCTTGGAACATTTTAGATCTTAACATTTAGATAATACATTTATAGGCAATATTCTTGTGTGTGTGTGTGTGTGTGTGTGTGTGTGTGTGTGTGTGTACCTGTGTGTGTATGTGGTGTATGCAGTATGCATATGATATGTCAGTGTACGTACATGCATGGGTGCATTCGTGTACCAGAGGGTGCTAATGGTTTCTTCCTTGATTGTGCTCCAGTTTATTTTTTGCTGTTATTTTTGAGATTATAATTAAATCACAATAATGAATTATATGCATTAGCAGTTTCTCACTTTTCAGTAGTTAATTGTGATTCCTTGTGGCTTTTCCATATATACCTATTGTTGTTTTACCAATCTTCTTCTTTATCCTGTATTTACCTACTTACATCTTACCTAAGAAGCTCCATTTTCCAATTTCCCCTATCAGATCACATGTATATTAACATTCTTCTTGACCCTTTTCCTAACTTCTTTTGTATTTACCACCTCCCTTTTCCCATTTACCTGATCAGATCATGTGTACCCTGATATTCCCCTCTCTATTGCTCCCAAACCCTCATGTCCTGGTAATGTTCCTGTTTTACTTTCCTAGTTTCTGTAGCTATATTTGAAGATTTGGAGCTAGGAGCCTCCAATAAG
The DNA here is from genome assembly GCA_902168425.1 of Peromyscus attwateri. Taxonomy (NCBI): domain Eukaryota; kingdom Metazoa; phylum Chordata; class Mammalia; order Rodentia; family Cricetidae; genus Peromyscus; species Peromyscus attwateri. The sequence goes on along the minus strand of CABHPP010142496.1, from coordinate 18,370 downwards.
AGAGAACATTTGATGTTTGTGACTGCAAGTGAAACAAGATCAGAGGTTGTTGCTGGATGCTGGTTTCTTCCTCCGTTGCTCTCTGAATTATGTTTTCAGGCTGAGTCTCTCTCACTGAACCTAAAGCTCACTGATTAAGCAAGACTGGCCAGTGAGGCCCTGTCTCTGTCATGCCCTGCTTATTTTATTTTATTTTATTTTTTGAAATTCTATCATAATTACATTTCCCCCCTCTCCTCATACCCTCTTATGTACTCCTCTTCACTCTTCTTCAAATATATGACCTCTTTTTTCACTAATTGTTCTTGCATTCCTTATGTATATACACACATACGTAAATATAACCTGTTTATACAATGCTATTTCAGAGCTGACCATTCGGCATTGGACCACCAATTGGTGTGTTCTTGCCTGAGAAGCACCACCTCTTCCACTCCCAGTTTTTTTTTTTCAGCTGCCTATAGATTGTGTGCAGTGTTGAGGCATTGTGGGATTTCCCCATCTACTTTGGCATTTCTATTGGTGTCATGCTTGTTCAACTCATGTTTGAGCACCCTGCTTTTTATGTGGATGCTGGGCTTCCATAGTTAGGTCCTCCTGCTTGTGAGGCAAATAATTTACTGACCAAGAGATTTCCTTGGGCCTTCTTTTTTTAAAAAAAAAAATATATATATTCTAACTGATATATTAGGCAAGAAGACTGGAGGGCAGGAAGAGGAAGAAGAGGGGGATCTGTGTTTGGTATGTAAAATAAATAGAAAATTTCATAATGATTTTTAAAAGACTGTAATAATTTAAATTAAAGTGCATTCTCCTTTGTAAAAAAAGAAAAAGAACAATTTATTTCTATTGTTTTGTGTCTATTCTCTTGCCACATTCAACCATCATTGTATTCTTTTCTAATTTGTCAACTTCAGTCTTCAAACTTCTAGGTCAACTCTATGTCATTTCCTCATGTTCCTACTCTATCAATTCACTTCTAATTTTGAAATTTCTTCCTGTGAAGCTGTTCATCAAAACTGCTAATACTAAAAGACAATTTTCTCATCTTAATCTTAACTTTCTTTAGGTGTACATAAATTCTCACTTCCAAAATAGGATTCTTTTTATTGCACACAGTCCATCATTAAAAGTCCCACACACTTCCAAAGGGCTCATTTATAGCAGATGCCTCTCCTGGCCTGATTCACAGTCACTTTCTTCTTTCCTTATTTTGGTAAATGGAGCATTAAACACACTCCCAAGAATTTTGATCAAAGTCTTTTGGAATTATTGACTGGCCACAGCCCTTCAGTTGAGAATTAGCATCTAGGGCTAGAGAAATGGCTCAGCCTTTAAAGGGTAGGCTCACAACCAAAAAGTATTAGCATCATCAGCCTTAACATGTAATGTAATATTAGTAGAAAATATTTAAACCTTAGATAAGACAATGCACATGAAACTGAATCTAAGAAGTGCTGTACTTTTTGAGAATAGGCAGCTTCATTGCAAACACTACACTTTGTCAATAGTATATGTCAATAGTATGTCAAACTGGCTATGGTTGGATCAAAACTTGATGAGCTACAATTTCAAGTATAATCTAAGAAGCATGCTATATAAAGATGGCAACTCTACCATTGCCATTGCCTTCTATTTCTTCCATGCTCTAGAAAAAACAGAAATGCAATATGAATCCAGATCCAAGAATTCGTTTCCCTAAGACCCATTTTCTGACCCTTAATGACTATAATTACTAGAATAGTCACAAGAGCTGAGTAAAATCATTTATTTGTCTAAGTGAAAGACTGCATAGTTATGTCCTCCTTAAAAAAAAATCAATCATCATCACCAATTATATCAGAAATATGCAAGAATAAAACTAAAAACAATGTTGCACTTTAAATAGAGCCCAAATTCCACTGTGTAAGCAAATGTTTTGACACAGGGCTCTCATTGGCAAGCCATTCTCATGTTTTTTCCTTTTTTTTTTATAAGAGATGAGTAGAGATGAAACTTGTACTATCCAAACAGCAAATTCTGTGACGAGCTTCAAAAGTCTATCAGAATCAGCTTTTCAATAAACTTCTTCTGGCTTATTGTTTAGGTTTCATTTGGTATTTCCTAACATTTTGGTTTTATTTCATTTTGAAACAGAACTTATTACATGGCCCAGGCAGGCCTAGGACTTATGATCCTTCTGCTCTGCCTTCTAAGTGCTGAGGTTGTAGGCATCTGCCATCATACTGCCTTAGTGTTCTTAATTTGTTCAGAACCCCCCCTGAGATATAAACAGAAAGGAGAATTCAAGACCTTAAACACAATTAGCATATTAGTCTTAAAGAGTTGTGCAATATTTAGTATTACAAGATAAAGGAAAATTTAGATAAACCCATTTTAATGCAGTTAATTACACAAAATTTCATCCATTAACCGTCCATTCATCCATCCATCCATCCATCCACCCACCCACCCACCAATCTACCTATTCATCCACCCATGAATCTATGTATTCATTTTTTTCATTCTTTATCACATATTTAGTCACCTCTAGGTATGTACTAAGGCCTCAAGGTAAAACACAAACTATTAGGTGAGCTTGCTTGTTGGCAAGAGCTCCCTGCCTAGTTGATCATGATATAATTAGACTGATGAATACCAATGTACATTTATGACATAAGAAAATTTCTTAAGGGCTGGCAGGATGTCTCATTGGGTAAAAGCACTTGCTACTAACTAGACTAATAACTAGTGTGGTACATAGTCCACATGGTGCAAGGAAAGCACCAACTCTCTCAAGTTGTCTTCTGACTTCACTGTGTGTGCCATGGTAAGCACACACCCCCCATGAATAAGTGAATACATTAGATTCAATTTTTAAAAGAAAATATCTTGAGAACATGTAGTCCAATTAAATATCTCTTTGGATTCCTCTGTAATATTTATTCATGTATGGCTTTTTATGTTTTCCATTTAAAGGTGAAACAAGTATTCATTGGGTTTGTGAAATATATTGGCATTCTGATATTAGTCTATGCAAGTAAATTTGAGGCTTTCAACTCTTCTGGGGTGAGCATTTAGACAGGAAATGAATAATAATTGAAACTTAGTAAAGGTACAACTGATATCTGAGGATGAATAAGAAAGTGGAGGTATGTTCATTCAAGACAGAAGAAATAGAACACAAGCATGTGAGAGAAGCATAGTGGTAACCACTCACAAAGAAAAAAAATAGTTTTCTCCAACTGAGTTTTACTAGGTATACAAACCACACTTAAGGACAGGCTTCATGACTACCAGCAAATAGCCAACATAAAACAAAGTCAATGGTATTTTTGGAGGGTTTTGTGTCATAATAGTTTTTGTCTGGGCTTTTTTCCCCCCAGAGTTTCCAGTTTTGTGTTTTTATGGGATTTCGGTGCATGCAAATATGCCTGTATTTGTGTATCTTGTGCTTTCTCTCAGACTCTTTTTTTTCTGTTTCTTTATTTGTTTTGTCCTACTATGGTTTGTTTGTTTTTATTATTATTATTATTATTATTATTATTATTATTATTTTAAAACTTTATTTCTGCAAAGCCAATCAAGAAGTGTTGGAAGGAAAAAGTGTAAAAGTTATCCTTGCATATTTGGGAACTTCAGCAAGCACTTAAAAGTTTGAGAAAATGAGGACTTAAAACAGTTGAATCAAAGGCAATACCCAGCAATGTGTATTTTAAAACAATAATGATGTCCTTTCTTAAGCAACATTCCTTTTTTTCCCCTAACAGCTACAATATGATACAGCACACAACAGCTCACTTGAAATTGCTAGAATCAGAGGGTAAAGAATGCCATAAGCCATCCCACTTACATTTCCTACTATACAATGCCTTTTTGGCGCTTGATAAATCAAGCATTCATGTAGCAATACATTCAACAGAAACACCTCATACTTTGGGTTCCCATGTTCCCATGTCGTGACATCTGACTCTTCGTCATTGTAAATATTTTCAGCTATCTGCCATATCTGCATGATGATGATGCAAGGTTCATTGGGGTTCCAAATGAAGTCTGAAATCTTGGCAGAACATCCTCCATGAATAAACAGGAGTTCTGGAGGCCCATCTTCTGCATCTTCTGCTGATTGTTCTTTTTTTCTTCTAGTTGCCTGTTTTCTAATGAGTGAGAGCAAGCGTGGTATTAATTTGGGTGGATGGGGAGGTGGGAGAGGATCTGGAGATATTAGGGGAAGAAAAATTGTAATCAGAATAAAGTGCATGGAAAAATATAGTTTGAATTAAATAAAAAAATTATGGCGAGTGACTTGGACCATATTAAAAAGCATTGGGCTGCAGGATTGTATGATGTAAAGTTTTGTTGGTTATATTAAGTTTTATTTTTATCTTAAGAACAGTATGATACAGGAAGGGCAAACATCATCAGGAAACCCTGATTGTATTTGAATTTGGAAAACATTCTGATTACTACAGTGTAGAGACTGAATTGAAGATGGACCACAATTCAATCCAAGGGAAAGTTAGGAGATATTGCAGTAGTTCAGGGGAGAGGTAATTATCAGTTGGACTGTAGGGTGGTGATAGAGATAGAAGTGGGAGGTGGAGTGAAGACAGTTGAATATGAGATTAGTAGCATTATAATGGATAGGGGATCATGGATGAGAGCAGAGATAAGTGGCAATTAATTTGGGGGTCATCTTTGACAGAACTGAGAAATGTCTGGACAGAGAATGTTGTTTCCAATGTTCTCAGTCACTCCTTTCTGCTCCTTATTCTTGCTAGTGGTAATTTGGTAAACTTCTGTTTGCAGTTTCCTGAATTCTCAAAGTTTGTCCTCTTCTTTTTCTCCCCTCCTCTCTTTTTCTCTCCCTCCTTGAAATATTTTCCTATGATCTGATGATACATGTCCAGGTTGCCCCCAAAATTACATACATCTGTGGTTGGTTTGTGATCAGGAATGATTTCACAGTTAGGAATATTTGACAATGTCTGGAGATACTTTTTTCTTCCCAACTTCTGTTGGGAAGTTATAGCATATGAAACTTGGCTACTGGTATCTAATGGATAGAAGTATGTTTGTAAGCTGTTTATAACACACAGGATAGTCCTCTAGAGATAACATAGAACTCCCTGTCCCAAATAGATAGAACCCAGAACTCTCTGAACAAAATACTAATAGAGCCAATGTCAGCAAATTATGTCACAGGGTCAATACTTCATAAAGTTAGCTAAATAGAAAAATACTGCAGTGGCTACCTACAAAAGATAAATTTAAAATTATAAGAAAAAAATTCTGATCCCAGGATATAGCATACCAAAAATCCACTCTGAAGGGTGATACAAGAAAGAATCAGCAGTGTTGCGTTTCTAAATTAAAGGCAAGAGCAAGGCCAGGCAGGCAAAAGTATAATTTATTACCTAAACCATTAGCTGATTAGATTTTCCATAATAAGGGTTTGAGGCCCAAACGTATTACAGTGGTGATCTTTGAGTCCAAACTAGAAAAATCATCTATCACATATGAGAATGGAACAGGGAGAGAATATAAAATATTTAAAAGCTTCTGCAACTAATTTAATGAATTATAACAGGAAGGGCAGGACATAAAACTTCTTAATACAAGGCAATGCCAAGGAAGAATTGGCAGATAGTTTCCATTCTTATCCTGTTGTGAGAGATTGCAGCACATATGTTCCTGCACTCAGGGCCACAGAACAGTGGAAGCTTTTAACACCATATGCATAGAAACCCTGTGCTGTGCAGAGAGTGAAGGTGTAGAAAAGCTTGTCCCTGAATTCTGGACCTTTTTGGCCATTTTCTTTCTGGCTCAATATCAGAGTCCTTTCCTCCAGATGGTATTTTTAGCTTATTGTATTTTATCTTTAATGTAATCATCTTGGAGGTTTTAATTGCTTATTTCCAATACTCATTTCCATTCCTGTGAATACAGAGGAAGTAGATCTGCTCCCCTTTCAATAATACAAAAAGAAAACAATTATGGAAACTACTCAGCATGAATAGTACTTAGTTTTCCAATGAAAGGTCTGCTGTGTGTCAGCCATATGCACCTGTATGCATATGTGTGTGCTCAGAATTCTGCATTTGCATTTCTGGGTGTTGCTGGAAGGAAGTGCCTGATTTGAAGCTCAGCTACTTTTGTTATTTTTATAATGGTTTGAGACCTGTAGGTTTGGAAGGGATTTTTTTTTCACTATTAGGGCAAGCTATTTATACTTCATTTTATATTGAACTGAGAAGTTTATACTAGTAAAACATCAGAAAAGTCAGTGAGTGGAGCTCTAAGGGGGAACAGTGTGGAGACCTTTCTGTAATTCCACTCTAAGGTACAAGAAAAGAGAGAAGAATTAAAGGAGCTCTCTTCTGGATGCATTTCTCTCCTATACTCTCAAGTGTGTATTTTCACTTCCCTTTCAGTGTGTCAGGCCATCTTGTGAAACATCACACGGCAGTGGTCACTGATGTCTTGAACATTCACCATCTCAAGCTGGAGACAGCCTGCTGACATGTTTTAGTCTTGGTCCCTCTGCTGTGATCCAAAACCTCAGCCACTGCTATCAATCACATCCATTTCTATCCTATTTTCATTCTTAGGGTGAAGGTCTCAGTTCTTTCTTTTGAAAAAAAAAATTAGGGTAGATACTGAAATGAATGATAAGCGGCGCTGGTGGCGGTGCTGGTCATCACGTGGAAAGGTTATGGTCACTACAGAACCCAGTATTAGTTTTAGAGCTTTATTGGGGTGGGGGCAAGAGAACCAGACCTGGGGTGGAAAGCATCGACAGAGAGAGGGAAGATGGTGCGGGGAGAGAGGGCAGAGCAGAGAGAATGGGCTCTGGTCTGGCTTTTTAAGGGTTCCCGGTGAACATGCACAGATCGGCTTACAGAGCTACACCACGCATGCACTGATTGCCTGACCACGCTGCATGCAAGTAGTCTCCAGCACACACTGATGATGTAAGATGCAAGACCCTTTGCTTAACTTCTGAACTGCACATGTGCAGTCATGCAGCTGGAGTAAGGGCAGCACTCTAACAGATATCAGCCAGCAAGCTTTTCATTTTGGAGCATTCCCAACTCCAAAAGGCACTTACTTTTGTAACTGGGTTCTATTTCTCTCCAACTGTCTATGCAAGGCCTCTACATTCCTCTGGAACACTGGTGTGTCTGTGATCTCATGCTTCTTGTTCTGCTTTTCCTTTAGACCATTGGTCTTGCCCCTTTTCTATAGTCTAAAAATGTACTCAGATCCCACACAGCTAAACACTTCCATCTTCCTTGGGTCTTCCCAATTGTTTCTTCTCAGCAGGTTGTATGAGAAGAGTGTCTCTCCTCCCACTCCCACTCACTGCCGGTGATTTACACACAACCACTTTTGCTGAAGCTGCACTGGCTTCCTCACTGTGCAGTGTCTGGGACCCAACAGGCAGTTATCCTTGAAGTCTATGTGCTTGGCACTGTTGACCCCGTATTCCGTATGGTTTTCTTTCCCGACAGTGTGGCCTGTTACTGGTTCCTGGCTATGCTTCCTTCTAGTTCCCTTTGGGTGTTCTTTCCATCAAGATGCCCTTGATCTACCCTTTTTTTCTTTTGTCTTCATACTCTATTCTGTCAGCTTCAGCTATTATAGAATACTAAAATCTGCATGATGTTGAATTCACATTTTTTTCTTACATTCCTTTTGAACATGTTTCCCTTGCAAGTTCCATACACTCCTCAAACTCACTATATCCTAACCCACATTCAATATGTACATCAGGTGTTCATACCTAGTTTCTTCAGAGCAGTTGTGAAACTTCTCCCTAGTCTGATCCCACTAGAGTCCAAACGCACTTGGGACCATAGATAAATAACCTGGAGTCAGCTCAAATTCCCCTGTCTTCCCCACGTATCTGATTCCTTGCTTTTGCTTACTTTATTTTTCACATAAAATAACCCCTTCTGTGTCCCTATAGTCACTGCCAGAGTTCACATTTAGTTCATGGACATAATAAATCAAAACAAAAACAAACAAAATATTACTTCTGTCTTAGTGTTCTATTGTTGTAAAAAGATATCATGATCAGAGCAACTCTTATGACGGGTAAGGTGACCTGCTGACGTCCCACACAACCCAAGTCAGAAACTCATTTTTTAATAAAAGGGGGACCTGTAGGTCCCTGGCCCCCGTTTTGGGTAACTGCTGCCTTGCTTGTGCACCTTGACATTGATATCCTCCCTACACTAATTCCCTGCCAGGTTCCACCCTCCTGAATGCTTAAGAGAAGTTCCTTGTCTATGTATCCTGAATAATGGGTGTTAACAGATTAGAAGCAAGATTGTAAAACATCAGTAGCGAACTTCTGCCGTCCGGGGTCCTCCCATTGTGCTGTAAGCCTGTATTTAAGACCTCCCCCCCCTTAAATAAATGACATTCGGCATTTAAAATTAATATATATATATATATATATATATAATTGAATGAATACTGTGAATGTAATCTATGAATACCACAAATGTGATTAATATCATGAGTGTAATTAATGAATATCATGAGTGTAATTTAAAAAATAAATAAATAAAGTTATAAAAAGAGAAAAAAAAAGAAACTTTTTTTTCATTTTTTTGTTTGTTTTGTTTTTTTGTTTTTGTTTTTGTTCTTTTGTTTTTTTTTTTTTTT
>CABHPP010142495.1:31157-48583 GCA_902168425.1 Peromyscus attwateri | reverse complement strand
AGGTCATGGCAGGACAAACACGGGAAGGTTCTTTCAGTCCTGCCAGGGAACCACATGATGGTTTGCAACTCAGGCTTGGGAGGCCTCCTGGTGGGAAGAAAGGTGAGTGATGTCAGTCTCTGACCCCTGGACCAGATTTTGTTTTGGGTCTTGGGATGGCTGTGTGGTAGCAGGCAAATGGGTGGACCTCTCTGGGAAGCTTGGTGAGTGACCCAGGTTGCACTATTGGTAAGTGTCTGGCTTATTATGGGAACAATGGGGGTTAGTTGTAGGGAATGTCTAGAAGGCTATCTCTTCCATCCACCCCTGGAATGGGGGCCACAAGCATCCTAAAGGACTACAGTTGAGGGGTTGTGATCATGGTAAACACAGGCACCCACACAACTAGCCTTGAACATTTGTTCAGGTGTTCAAAGTTGAAAGTGGATGGTAAATGAGTGGGAGGGAGAGGAAGAGGAGGGAGGGGACAGCAGGGGGTTGGAGAGATCAAGAAGGAGTGAGGAAATGGAAGAAAAGTTAGACAGGAGGAAGGAAGGGGAAGGAAAGGAGGAGGAGCCAAAGGGAAGATGGAGGGGAGAAAGCACTAGAAGAGCAATGCGGGAATTGCAGGGAGCAGAGGAGGGAATGCTGGAGCTATGCTGCTGGTCCCCAGGGCTGTGACATGCCTGCAGAGGAGACAGGGACTTCATCTGCCTTTACCCAGTATTTGCTTTCAGACTGATGCAAGCATTTCTTTGGAAAAGCACTGAGCAATATTTTGTACAAAAGTTGTTTCTGGAGGAAAGGGGCTGCACAGTGTGTGCAACAGGAGACCTGTCTCAGTGGCTGAGCTATTGCCTTGTTTCCTTCCCTAGTTGAGGGTGAAGCTCCTCTGCTCAGCCATGGGATCTATGGGGGAAGTGGGTCCCTGATCCCCAGGCAGCTCCTGTCAGCTGTAAGCATGGCAGGGCTACCACCTTCCTCAGAGGGACTCTGCAACTTTCCTATCTCACCTAAGCTCCTACAGCAGCACCCAGGCTAGACAAGGCTAGACAATACTTCCTTCCTGTGCAGGGTGAGAAGAAGCAGGTTCCCTTCACTCTCCATGAGCATAGTTCATGGCTCCCTCATCTTTCATAGACATAAAGATCCAAACTGAAGAGGCGATTTATATGCACCAAGAAATGTCCCCTGATTCCAACCTTGTGCTCCAGGAACAACTCCTCCCATACCAAGACTCCTGGCCATCATCAGCATCACACAGTCCTGGGAAGCCTCCTCTTCTGTCCCTGGAGAGAAAGAATCCTGGCATTACCTGTGGAGCTGATTCCCATTGCCAATGTCTGTGACAGCTGAGCCCTGGTGTTCAGAGTTGATGCTTGCCTGGTGTGTTGTTCTCCCCAAGCACACTGATGCCTATTTATCCCCACCCCAGGGTCTCTTCCCTTTTCTTAGTAAATGCTTGCACATAAAAGCTGTGCTCTGTGCTCAGACTGGAAATGACAGACAGGATTATTTCTTATAGCGTGGATACAGAGGTTCCTGCTAGCAGAACCACCAACTGGGTTCTAAAGAAGCCTCCTGCATCTCCTGGGTGTATCTTCTGTTTATCTAATGCACAAGTAAAGTCAGAAGCAAAAAGAGTCTGTATGAAAACGGGGAGAAGTCAGAAGCAAAAAAGACTGTGCACAACCCCTGTCTACTTCTCACCAAGTAGGACTGCAGCAAACATTTGTCCTGTACTTCTAAGTCACTTTGAAAAGAATACAGCCTCTCTCTGATCACCAATTTCTTTGGGGAAACTCATACTTTAATAAACATATGCCTCAAACTGACAGAACCCTGTCTACATACGTGTAACCATCCTGTCTGGCAGCAATGGGCATATTCTAAATAGAGACTCACTCTCCCCTCTTCGGCTCTCAGACTTGTGGAGGGAAGCTGCCATGTCTGGCAGTGAAGGAAAACTCCTAAAGGAATCTGTGTCTGCAGAGCCTGGCTGGCTGATCTGAATTTCAGTACTGTAGAGAGATGGGAACACTTTGGGCCAGAGGTTAATTACCTCCTCATGGGCTAAGTGCTGCCTCTCTGGAACAGCCATGTTTCCTCCCCGTGTGTCAGAACTAAACCTTGTGACAATAGAGTCTATTAACTTAGCAGACAACCAGCTTCAATCCAAAAGCTAAGAATGCCAGCAGATAACATCTTGAGCCTGTAGAGAAGCTCCTCCATATTGATGCACCTGACTCTCTGAGGTTCCCACCCCTGCATTTTCAACTTGCCTTGACTTGGGACTTTGTTTGGTTAAGCTATCAAGTTTTTGTGTAACTGTTTCCATATTGGAACATGATATTTGGGTAACTTAAGTCTGTGTTCTCAGCTCACTGTTGCTCAAAATGGCTCTTATAAAGTGTCTGTTATTCCTCATAGGATGAGAGCTGTGGTGTTTGTGTCAACAGTGTGGTTAGAGACTCAATGGGGAGGTATTAGGTCCAAAGCCGCTGTTCCCAAAATGGATGTCCTGGTCCTAACAAGAAGGATTTTGGCTGAGCAAACAGAAGCCCAAAGGAAGGTCTCTGCACACCAGAGAAGCAGATCACCCATGGTTCGTTCCTCCTTACCAGGAGCCACCCAAATTATCCCACAAATGTCAGCTACTTCTGGCAAGGGCATCCAGCTCCCCTTCAATTCAGACAGGCTGAATCCACCCAAAGATCCCTACCCTGCTGTCATATAAAATCTGTTTTCTTTTCTGTCATTTTGCCCCTTCGTGGGCTCCATAAAGTCTTCAAACTTCCTTTTGAAACATCACATGTACATCCTCTGCACAGCTCTCAACATTCTTGTCTTCCAAGCTCCCACAGAACATCCCACTGAGCTCCCAACACTCAATGGCTTTTCTAGCCCAAAGTTCTAAAGTCCTTCTACAATCCTTCCCCAAATATAGTAGATCTGTCACAGCAATACCACACTACACTGGTACCATCTTGTCTTATTTAGGGTTTTCTCTTGCTGTGATGGAACAATACGACCAAAAAGTAAGTTGGGGAGGAAAAGGTATATTAGGCTTTTACCTCCATATTGTTGTTCATCATTGAAGAAAGTTAGGAGGAACTCAAAAGGGAAAGAACATGGAAGCAGGAGCTAAATCAGAGGTCAATGGAGGGGTGCTGCTTACTGACTTGCTTCCCTGGCTTGCTCAGTTTGCTTTCTTACAGAACCACCAGGCCAGGAATGCCACCAGCCATAGAAGGCTGGGCCCTCCTTCATCAATAACTAATTAAGAAAATTCCTTAGAGCCAGATCTTACAGAAGCATATTCTAAATTAAGGTTCCATTCTTTAATTTAACTCCTTTTTTTTTCTGTGCATGTGCCTAGGTGACATAAGACCAGCCAGCCTGGTGCCCATGAACAAAGTGGTTGTGGTGATAGAGATGAGGGTTATGTATAAGTTTGACAATGTGGACCACCACTCAGCAAGGCTAATCTGGCTGCATCTGCCACTGAGTGTTAGATCTGCCAGCAATGTACTCCAACACTGAGTCCCAGATATGGTACCATTTTTACTGGATAACCAGCCAAGGTCCAGGCGGCAAGTTAACTACATTTGACCGCTTCCTTCTTGAATAGGAAAATGGTTTGTCTGTACTGGATATGGTGGTTGGCCCCAATAGACTCATGTGTCTGAATGCTTGGCCCACAGGGAGTGGCACTGTTCGGTGTGGCATTGTTGAAGGAAGTGTATCTCAGTTCACTTCTGCTGTCTGCAGATCAAGATGTAGAAATCTCAGCTTCTCTGCTGTACTGTGTCTGGCCTGATAGAGAGATGGGATGGTCATTTGAAGATACAGTTACAGTGCCAATAATGTGGCAACAGTCCAGAGGGCTATGGCAGCATTCTCCAGAAGGTGATACATGCTTCAAATCATTGTCCTGTATATGGTATGGTTTCTCCCACAGCCAGGATCCACAGGTCCAGGAGTTAAGAGATACAAGGGAAGGGATCCACTCACTATCACCCCTAGTGATCTAATTGAAGGTTTGTTACTCCCCCTATTCCCATGACCTAAATTCTGCTGGCCTAGAAGTTTTGTTTCTAGGGGTCGGATTGCTCTTGCCAGGAGACACAACAAACATTCCACTGAACTGAAACTCAGACTTCTTCCTGGCCACTTTGGGTTTCTGATGCCTTTTATCCAACAGTCTATGAGTGGAATAATTCTGTTAGGTGGAGAGGTTGGTTCAGATTACCAAGCAGAATTGGATTGCTTCTCCACAATGGAGAGAAGAAAGAATATATCAGGAGGTTATGGGATACTTTAGGGAGCCGTTTTCTGTTACCATGTCCTGAGATTAAAACCATGAGAAACTACAAGAATCTAGTCCAGGTAAGGTGACAAAGGGAATGAAGGTGTGGGTCACTTCTCCAGGAAAGAGCAAAGATCAGGTGAGGTCCTTGCTGAGTATGCAGGAAATATAGAATGGCCAGCAGAGGAACATAGTTATAAATATCAGTGAAGGCTGTGTGACCGGTTCCAGAAATAAGGATTATGATTGACAGGAGTGTTTTTGTCCCTTTTTTTGGTTAAGAATGTATTTGTACATATATTGGTGTTTTCTTTCCTCAATTTCTTTATCATGAAATGTAGCATCAATTCAGAGAATACCAGCGAATATAATATTCAAGTTAGGGCCAGTTCCGATGGACCAAGAGGTGAGTCACTGTTTTCCCAGCCAGTCATCCAGCCTCTAAGCCTTAGGCCCAGGGGCACAACCCATGTCCCTATACCCCCACCCATTGCTGCCCCAGTTGCAGGCCAGCAGGTAAGTGCTGACAGGCCTGACCACCACCACCCCTCTGTCAGATTTAATAATCTACAAGCCCCACTCCATCCCCCAAACCTACCCATACCACAAGACTGCAGCTACTCCCTGAGACACAGACTCCTCCAGTTCTAAATGGAACAAGAGTTATGATTGGACCAAGAGCTCCCTGAGACACAAACACCACCAGAGTAAGAATACATTCAACAACATAAAGAGTAATATGGCAGTACCAGAACCTAGTGGTCCTACAACAGCAAGACCTGAACATCCCATCGTAGAAGAAGCAGAAGAAAACAACCTTAAAAATGACTTTATGAAGTTGATAGAGGCCTTTAAAGAGGAAATTGAAAAATTCCTTAAAGAAGTCAAACACAATCTTGGAAGAAATCAATAAATCCCTTAAAGAAAGTCAGGAAAAAGCAATCAAACAGCTGAAGAAAACAGTTCAAGACTTGAAAATTGAAATAGAGACAATAAAGAAGACACAAACCAAGGGGATGTTGAAAATGCAAAATCTGAGTAAACAAACAGGAGCTGCAGATGCAAGCATATCCAGCAGAATGCAAGAGTTGGAAGAGAGAATCTCTGGAGTTGAAGATATAATAGAGAAAATATATTTGTCAGTCAAAAAAAAAATTAAAGACAACAAAGCCATAATACAAAACATCTAGGAAATCTGAGACACCATGAAAAAAATAAAACCTAAGAATGATAGGTATAGAAGAAGAAGGATACCAACTTAAAGGCACAGAAAATATATTCAACAAAATAATAGAAGAAAACTTTCCCAACCTAAAGAAGGAAATGCCTATGAAGATACAAGATGCTTACAGAACATCAAATAGACTGGACCCCCAGCTCCCAAAAGTTCCCTTGCCACATAATAATCAAACCACTAAACATAGAGAATAAAGAAAGAATATTAAGAGCTGCAGAGGAAAAAGGCCAAGTAACATATAAAAGCAGTCCCATCAGAATAACACGAGACTTCTTAATGGAGACTCTGAAAGCCAGACGCTCTTGGACAGACATTATGCAGACACTAAGAGATCATGGATGCAAGCCCAGACTATTATACCCAGCAAAGTTCTCAATCAACACAGATGGAGTAAACAAGATATTGCACGACAACAACAGATTTAAAAACCACCTATCCAGAAATCCAACCCTACAGAAAGCATTAGAAGGAAAAATCCAACCTGAGGAAGTAAGATGCACCCATGAAAACACAGGCAATAGATAATCCCACACCAACAAATCCCAAAGAAGGGAAACACACATACACTACAACCAAAAATAACAGGAATTAGCAATCACTGTTCATTAATATCCCTTTGTAGCACAAATTGTTAGAAGGTCTTATTAATAAAAACAAACCTCGAGCCAGGTATTGGGGTGTACACCAAAAGATCAGAGAGACAGAAGAGGCCACAGCTAACCTCACCTCACCAACTTCTCAGCCGATCCTGTTTCCTCAAACTGGAAGCCTCTGAGTCCTCATCTGGAATGAATCTCAGCTGAACTGCTGCTAAAAGTCTAAAAGCTTAACCAGGCTCTAGTTCCTGATCCTCATGCCTTATATACCTTTCTGCTTCCTGCCATCACTTCCTGGGATTAAAGGTGTGTGTCACCATTCCTGGCTGTTTCCAGTGTGGCTTTGAACTCACAGAGATCTGGATGGATCTCTAACTCCAGAATGCTAGGATTAAAGGGGTGTGTGTGTGTGTGTGTGTGTGTGTGTGTGTGTGTGTGTGTCACAATTTTCTGGCCTCTATGTCTGTCTAGCGGCTGTTCTATTCTCTGACCCCAGATAAGTTTATTAAGGTGCACAACATATTGGGGGCACAATATCACCATATCTCGTAATAGCAATGGACTCAATTTGCATATAAAACACAGGCTAACAGAATGGATTCGAAATCAAGATTCATCCTTCTGCTGCACACAAGAAACAAACCTCAACTTCAAAGACAGACACTACCTCAGAGTAAAGGGTTGGGAAAAGATTTTCCAGTCAACTGGAATTAAGAAGCACGCTGGTGTAGCTATCCTAAAACAAAATAGACTTCAAACTAAAATCAATCAAAAGAGATTGAGAAGGACATTATATATTAATCACAGGAAAAATCCATCAAGATGAAGTCTCAATTCTGAACATTTATGCCCCAAATACAAGGGCACCCACATATGTAAAAGAAACACTACTAAAGCTTAAACTGCACATCAAGCCCCACACACTAAGAGTGGGAGACTTCAACAGCCACTCTCACCAATGGACAGGTCTGCCAGTCAGAAACTTAACAGAGAAATAAGGGAACTAACAGATGTTATGACTCAAATGGGCTTAATAAACATCTGCAGAACATTCCACCCAAACACAAAAGAATATACCTTCTTCTCAGCACCCCACAAAACCTTCTCTAAAATTGACCACATACTTGGTCACAAAGCAAATCTCAAAAGAAACATATTTTTATTCATCAAAAGTATACAGATTAAAGAGAAATCATCTTCCTGAAAATCTACAGATATAAATGAGCTAGGTAAATGGAATACATTCATGAGATAAATACATATCAGTGGGGGAATTACCATAGCCGTTTAGGGAAAAGTTGCAATAGCACATGTGAAAATTACTGAGAGAAGCAAACATTATTCCAGAGTCTGTGTTCCCATGGCCATGCCTAATGAGATTTCCCAACAGAGAATTATTCATCTGGTGGGCTGACACCTTGAATATTACTATCCATCTGCTGTTCTATGACATGGCCCTTGGCATTAACCCATCCAAAACTGCCTGTAGTTCTCAGTCATTTGAGAATCCTCACAGGGCCAGGTGCTTTGACATCTGGTGACTGTTTATTCTTTTACTAACACCTCCAATTATTATTAGAAATAACTCCATTGAGGTGTGCCATGCCTAAAGCATTTTTTTCTGTTCATCTGACCACCTTCTCATCCTACTCTGACATCAGCACAGAGGTCACATGAGCCAGACTCTTTTGGGAGCACTCTGTGAAGCACCCAGAGCCATGTTTTATGATCCACCGGCACACCACCAAGGTGATGCCCCAGGCACAGAATGCCAACTTGGTAAAAACTGTCCCTCTGGCATCAGGACACTTGGAAGAACATCCTTCCAGTCATAATGTCTAGCTGTGAGGACATGGGAAATGACTAAGATTCTCTGTGTCTCAGTTTCCTCATCCATAAAAAGGACTGATAATAGCACAGAGGTCAGAGGCATATCACAAAAGTTACAGACGTGAGTGACAATCTCTACTATCCTGGGTTCACTAGAGGGCAAATCCCTGCCAACAGGAGCTGAGTGAACACTGCCCGGGTACTTTCTGTACAGTTATACATTTATTGATGCTTTGCTCCAAGCCCTGCATTTTGGGTAAGGAAGGCAGAGGTGTCCATCTCTTGTGTGATGTTGGTCAGTGGGGAACCTAGAAAAAGGTTCCTCTGCCCTAGATTGGTGTACTAGGGGGAAAGAAGCTGGTCTGACCAACCGACTCCATGAGCTGCAGGAGTGAGAGACACAAAACTGTGCCAGATGTGGTCAGGGCGAGGAGCCCCTGCAAGGGACAATAGGTGGCAGAGCCTGGAAGAGGCAAAGTGTGAGGTAGGAACTGGGCATACAGTGGCCCCAGTTCTGGTAATAGACTCTGAGTGGCAGGTTCTCATCTCAAGGACTGGGGCTGAGGTCCATATGATTGGCCTATAAATTTGAATAGTTCCATTAAGCCTGTGGAAGCTGAAGGCAGACATAACCAGAGCCTAGATAGAGACTGAGCCTATCTGCCCAGGGATTTGGATAGATGCAGATACAAGATTGGCAGCAGGGAGAGGCCACAAAAACATATTTCAGGGTCAGGAACATGAGCCAGTGAGGCCAAGAGGACTGGGAGCCTGACACTGATTGTCCAAGGGCTCCTGTGCGTGTGGGAGTCCTACAGTTAGTCACTGTTATTGTCCTTCCCGGAATGCCATAGCCAATCAGAGCATGGAGGCCAAAATGCACATAGAGACCCACAAACAGGCTTAATCCCTACTCCTAGGAAGAAGCCTCACCACTTGGAAAGTTCTAGTTTCCCTTAGGATTTGTGACTTTGGCCATAAAGAGTGGAGTCTGAATGTTTGTGTCAGAGACAATCATCAGGAATACACTGCTGAAATTCATTTTCAGAGGGTTCAAAATTAGAGCTGATCCCATAGCTCTGACTCTTGTGGCAGCAACTGCTTCTGTGCCTGTCTCAGCCACATCCAGCACAGCCTTGTGGACCACCTGTAGGAGAAAGACATCACTCACTGGAGACCAGGGAGGACAGGAGAGGAGATTGCTGGAGCAAGCATCCACTGCTGGCCTCAGCTGCTAGTGAGGTTGCTTGTTCCTACTGTGAGCTCTATTCCTGGTGTTTCCAAATCTCTGCTCAGAGTGTGAGATGAGGCATGCCCTGGGTCTGCTCAGTCTCTGACAATCTGTGTTGCCCTCAAACCCACTACAAACTGGAGCGTGGGTGTAGGCAACATCAGTCATTAATCCACAGGAATATTCTCAGAGTATCCACAGGAAAAAGCCTGGGTGCTGGCGACAAGTGCAGGCTTCAACATCCCTCCTGCTCCAGCCTCTTGGGACAAACAACCTCAATGCAAATGGCATAACTTCTCATTCTCAGACTGCCATGCCCTGCTGGGACAGATCTGAGCCCAGGCCCCTGAGTGGGCACTCGACAGAACACTAGGCATTGTCAGGCTGTGTATCTGGGAATGTAGTATGGGGTCCTAAGGCATCTTTTCTGCTATTCTTAAGCTTTTCATCCCAATTGTCATTCATCTCTTCTTATTTCCTTTACTGCTACTGTTCTGTGTGCTAGTCAAGAAGTACTGGACCAGCTCTGCAGTAAAGAAGCTGAGGCTGAAATGCCTTACCCTTCAAGGAATTGTGGGTGGCATCCACACACAGCACAGGTTGGACCTATGGTTGTTGAAGACCAAGCACAGACTCTTTCCCATCCTGGGTTCCTCGGTGAGATTATGCTCAGTGGGTAGAGAAGGGATTGGCTGCAAGCTCTCCAGCAGGAATATCTAGATTGTAATCCAGCTCTCCCAGGATGAGGGAATCTCAGAAATGCAGGCTTTCTCACACATTTAACATTCCCCCTTGACACCTGGCTTTCACTATCCTCATTTAGGCACCCAATGAGAACCACCCAGTGTTTTTTGGCTTACCTGAGAGACTCTCAGGTCCTTGGCCCCTGTGATCCGAGACAGGTCAGCCTGTGTGGAGAAGACTTCCCTGATACCCAGCTGTTGAAGGATGTCCTCTATGCTGTAGTCACTGAAGATGGAGAACTTGGGTATGTAGAGCTCGTCAATCATCCTGAGAATGAAAGGAGAAATACAAGAGTCACTGGACTGTGTGTTCCTCTCAAACCACATTGTAGCTAGGGCACCTCTCCACAGACAGACCTCTCACCAGAGAGAAGTACTCTTTCCATGCAGGCATACATCACATGATTTTGCTTTTCCCATTGCATTTATTACCCACCAATGCCTGAGAGTGTTTACAGGAGCAGGCAATGAAGCTTGGTACCAGCTCTTCTCTTACGCAAAATGCTTTTTTCCCAGATCCAGAAAATGCAGTCCTTTCCTGTCATGTGGACCCTCAGACTTCATCTAATGAGTCTTCTATTTAAAATTGCTCACTCCATCTGACTCCATTTTCCTTATCCTTGAGCCCTCCCCTTAAAATCTCATCCCTGCTCATCTTTTAACAAATCAAATAATGATTGGTTGCGTTTCCATCTCCCCTCTCTCTCCTCAATTACAAAATGTGCCCTTGAGGGTAACAAATGTTGTGCTTTAGTCTCTGATACACTCTCAGGGTCTAAATCAGAGCACAGCACATAGTAGGTCTTCAAGTCATCATTCCATGAATGGTGAATGAATGAGGGGATGAGATGGCTACACAGGACAGAGCTTATTCTCAGAGCTGATCTCATCTCAGCCTCACTCCCCTCTGCCTTCCAAAACCCATTCAAGACTCCCTGTAATTACAGCCTGTTAGACACAGAGGAATCCTCAGCTCCTGCTCCAGCTGATGTCATCTTGTGAACAACAAAATGACAGTAAAATCAGGACCCAAACTACCGAGTCAGCAGAGGGAAAGTCACCTCCACTCCATCTGTCCCTGCTGACTCTCTAACCATTCCACTGGGTACTGGTGAGACTCTGAGGGACAGGGACACTGGGCCTCAGCCCAACAGCAGGATGGGGAGCCAGATCAGCTCTGGTTCCTGTGCACACACACCTGGACCTCAGAGAGTCCTTCCACTTCTTCAGGGTCTCTGGTTGCAAACTGGCTTCCACCT
Organism: Peromyscus attwateri; assembly: GCA_902168425.1. NCBI lineage: Eukaryota > Metazoa > Chordata > Mammalia > Rodentia > Cricetidae > Peromyscus > Peromyscus attwateri. The sequence continues at coordinate 37,399 of CABHPP010142495.1, read as the reverse complement.
GCTGCATCTTGCCCATGTCAGGGAGGATGAACAGGGCGCTGGCATTGCCTCTGTACTTCAGCTCCACCACAGAGCAGGACAGATCCTCATCCCGGAAGTAGGGTGTGGTCAGGTTCTTAATGTTCATCATGGGCACCCTCACAGTCCTCTTCTCGTCCAAGTAGAAGATAGATTCAAATGCAAAACAAGGGTCAAAGGGCACCTCCCATTTCCCTAAATGTGGAGCAGGTCATCAGATTGCACCATCAGCAGAGAGACCCCACCTCCACCCCGTTTCTCCCAGTATCTCACTCTTGACAGGAATCAACCCATTTTCAACAACACAGAGTGTCCCTTCCTAGTCACATAATCTAGATTATAAAAAACCTTGGCAGATGTGGAACTACGAATGAGAAGTGATCCACAGGCTTGGTTTGCAAAGGGGAACTCAGGACCATAGCCTCCCTACATGAGATACCTGAAAAAGAGCCAGGGGTCTGAGGCTGGGGTGTGTAACAGAGAGATCAGACTGAAAGTGAAGAGACTGGAGCCTGGGGAGCTGAGGATCCCTTCTTCCTCAGGAGGAGCCATGTCTAGAAGGCAATGTCTTGTGGGGCAGGTTTTAGGGGAAACAGGACAAGAGAGACTGTGTTCTCCCACACCATGGTGCCCCTCAGTGTGAACCACCTTAATGGAAGTCAGTTCCCAGAGCCAGGAGTGGGTTTAGATTGGAGCTGGTGAGATCTGCGACTCCCCAGAGTTGGATTACCAGGATCCCATAGTTGGTTGACTAAGATATGGGTAATGAGTCTTCTTCTACTACATGAGCTATGTTCACCTCCATAAATAAAAAATACCCTACTTAGACTTGCCCCACATCCCAAGTGCATGTGACCATCTGCAATACACCCTGTACGACTTGGTACTTTGACAACTTCTTGTGCTCAGGATCAGCAGCCTTGGAGTCTAGGTCCTGGCCCAGCAGAGAGAGCCATGCCCTACAGTCTAATCTTTCAGGCCATCACTCTGCTTCCCCTCTCTTCGGAGCACAGCTGCTCTGGGGTCATCCTGGACTCCTGTCCTCTGTCCTCCCATCCTCTTCTGTCCATGGCCAGTTGGTTTTCTGTGTATAGTCTGAGAGCCTACCCTCCTCTTCTCTGGCCTACCCAGAGTCCAGAGTCCCAAATCCACCCCAAATCTAGTCGCATCAAGATTTTTATCAGTAATTATTCTGTGATCCATTGTCTCACTCTTTGTTCTATCAGGCGGGGATTTATGGGTATTGGGTCTAGATACCTTCCCACTAACCCTCACCCACAGCAATTCCATCCCACTCTCCCAAATCTCTGAGCCTCAACCCCACATTCCTTATCCCAGGATTATGTCTTCAGCACTGTGACCCCATAGGCTGATTTGGCTGCTAATTTTATAAACTAAAATTTCATGAATCAGCCAGACACTAAACATAGAACACTGCCTGGCTGACACTTCCCTCTCACTACTGGCTTTTCCTCAGTCCCTGCTTTTCCATGTCCATGTCCAGCATTACAGAAAGGCTCATGGAGAGGTCCTGCATAGGAATGTGTGAAAGGCTCTTCAGTATTTATGGGACATGCTACTTTCCCCCTTTAAAATTGGGTAGCCAGGCTCCTTAGGTGAAGGAGTCCCAGACCACCTGAGACCTCCTAGAAACATAGGTTCTGTAGCAGATGGATTCTGTAGAAGCATATCAGAAATGCTGGAATGGCCTGAATGAGAGTCTGCTTTTGTGGTAGGTTGAATGTAATTGGCCCCCATAAGCTCATAGGGAGTGGCATTATTAGGAGGTGTGGCTTTGTTAAAGTAGGTGTGGTCTTGTTGCAGGAAGTGTGTCACTCTGGAAGCAGGCTTTGAGGTCTCATAAACACTCAAGATACAGCCCAGAGTCCCAGACTGTGGGAGCCCAGCTGGGAGACCGGCTCCCACATTTTAGCACAGGGTACTCATGAGGAGAGAAGGATAAGAGATATTAGATTGAAGGATAGAAAGGAGAAAAACAGAAACACAGCATGTCCTTGGGAGGGCCTGGATCCTTATCCACCAGTGCCTCCTGTCTCTTCTAAAGGGCTATTTATAGGAATGCCAAGGGGTGGAGCAAAGGACCTCCTCCTAGCTCAACCAAGTGTAGACTCTTCCAATCACCTTGTAACCATGCACATGGTCAAGCAATCCTCTCATGTAGCCCTGCTGGGTAAAGCAAGCTCAGATCACAAGGAAACCTTTATGGGCCTCCACAACTCCCCCTTCTTGATATCATAAAGGGCTCCCCAGACCCCTCAAACTGTGCCTGTCTTAGGTTGTTCTTCTTGATTAATTTTACATACATACATGTTATCAAGAAGACAGTTGCCCATCTTTACCTACCAGCCTCTGGCAAGAGGGGGTACAGAGCTTAACTCACCTGTGACCTAGGTCCCTACTAAGAGCTTAGAATCATCCACAGTGATTTCCATAGCAGCCATACCTCCCAGTAAAGGAATAGAGAATAATAAAAATACAATATACTTTTTTGTCTCTAAGGTGATTACAGCAGTCTTAGCTGAACCAAGCCCTTTTCTAAATCAAATCTCTCTCCTAACAGATGTTCAATAAAAATTTCAAGAGACTATTTTGATTACCAGGATAAAAGTCATTTCAAATCACTACAAAGTATCCACTGATGTAAACAAAAACCCATGCTAATTATAAAGACACTTTTGCAAACTAACTTGATTGTGGGAGGCTTATCCCTTTGTGGAAGGCCTACCCCTTTCTAAAGAGAAGGAGTGGAAATTTCTCAAAAGAAGACAGAAAAACTACCCCAATTATGATACCTTTGTTTAACTTTTCCAGGGCCCACTGAGATCACAAAATTATGTTTTAAGCTATCATAAAAAGCATTCAAATATATCTGAAGGTAAAAGAGTAATAAAACCTTCAAGATGCTTCTAATTTGATATGGTTTATCTTTTAAAAATTGATGTTACCAACTTGTCTGGACTAGACAAATATTGAATTTACACTTTTCACAAACTAATATTTAACATTTACACTTTTTATATTCAGTATTTACACTTTTTACAAACTTACATTCAACATATTTACAAGTAGCATATCACTATACATATTTCACTTTTTACAATTTTATATTCAAATGGAAACTTTGTAGAACTACTTTATAAACTTTACCACATATCTAGAAGAATCTCTTAACAGAACTAATTTATATTCAAAATCAAACTCTATTAGCAAACATCTAGAAGAGATTTCTTAACAGAACTATTAACAAGATAGGAAGTATGGAAATCATTTCTAATGTTCAGAGTTTATAGTCAGATTTTATGTCATTCTAAAAGTTTTCCTGACAGTTTGAAGTCAGAGGCTAATTCATCAGTGGCTCTAAGCTTGACTGAGTGAAATTTTCCCTCTTCTTAATTTTTTAAAGCTATTTTTAAGACTATCATGGGCATTTCAATGATGCCAATGTTTTTCTCTTGCATTTCAAGCACAACACAAGCTTTTTATTTTTTTTATTTGCCTATAAGATTTTTCTTTTTTCACATCCAAAGCAATTTCCCACTGTATGGACCTCTTTCCCTAGTTTTCTAAAGGGTTTCAAAGTGACTTCTTGACAAACAGTATTAGCATATTAATTGCCTCCTGACTGGCAAGCTGTTTGCCTGTTTCTAGTTCTTGAGAGGCCAGCTAACAGAGCTTGTAAAAAAAAAAATAGCATTTTGAGCTGAAAAAAAAAAACCCAGAGTTTTTGGTCAGTGCTGCACTGGTATCTCTTTTATGGACTTCATTTCCCAAGCTGCCTTTCTCTATATTGTCATGCTGTTACAACCCACGTTACAGACTTTATTTCCCAAGCTGCCTTTCTCTATATCATCACACTGTTACAAATGAACTACATTTCCCATGCTGCCTTTCTGGGTCTGGGAGAAAACTTCTATTCACACTGTATTCAAGCTTTTGCTTTTACCATGGGAAGTTTTTCAGTCAAAATTTTGCTCTCTTACCAAAGGAGATTTCTGTTCTCCCTGAGCTGGCATTGATAGGTATATTTCCTTCACCTGGCATTGTCCCCTAGAGTGGGCTGCATCTGTCTGTCTGCTCACACTCAGACAGGCATTTTGGTAACCCTTTGTTCCCCTGCCTTATTGGGTCAATAAAAAAGTAAAGACAGTACTTGCAAACAGAGCTTTTTTAGACAGATTTTTTTTCCCAAATAGAGAAAGAAGACAAAGAGCTTTTCAGGGAGACCTTTTCTTTGATATGAAAAGAAAAAAAGAACTCAGCTTTCTACCCCTAATACCAGCTTGAAGGAAAGATAGGAGTAGCAGAGAGGATTTGTCCTGTTCCAAGAGGGTTTTTTGTTTGTTTTTTTTTCTAGAGCAATTACAGGTGATTTTCCCATACTGATAGATGTTATTTCCAGGTGAGTTAAATTTTCGCCCTTACAAAAAGAGAAAAAAATCTGAGAAAGACCTGAAGAGCTTCCAGATTTTAGAGAGAAATTACGAAGTTTTCCAAAGAAACCTTTCAGCTTTTAAGAGAAAGATTACTAAAATTTCCCCAAGACTTCTATTTCCTATTATTGGCTTTATGACCAAGGAAACTAATTCTGATGGTATGATGTTATCATATAGTCACAATGTCAGTGAAGTGACATTCACCCACAACTGCCTCAGAAAAAAACTCTTTCCTCTACTGCTCAGGACTTAAATCTAAGCTCTCCACAGGTCAAAAGCTTCCATAGGAATCTTTTTCTGCCTGTTTTTCTCACCTTAGATAGATTTTTCTCTGTTTCTTCCCCAGGAATTTGCATTCATATTTCCGTAGTTGGAAAATCAAAGACATATTTCCTCTGTCTTGTTGCTTATCTTATCCTAAGGTTTTTCTTACACTATATCCTTATATTCTACCTTATATTTTTTTCTTCTTACCCTAAGTTTTTTCTACACTATATTCCTATATTCTACCTTATTTTTCCTTAATTTTATAGATAGAAATTAAGAGGGATAGAAAAAGAAAGAAAGAAACCTGGAAAGAGAGAAATATTCACTGAAGCCTCACTTTTCAACTTGGGCATTCAGCCACCTTATTTTCACTCCCAAGAATAAAAAATCACTGCCTTCATTTTTAATTCCTTATGGGGCATGCCTCCTTACAATTGCAACTCCCTCTCTCTCCTTTTGTCAAGGCTGTGGTCCCTGTTCCTGGTGCCATTTGTGGGAGCCCAGCTGGGAGACCTGATCCTACATTTTATGACAGGGTACTCTTGGGGAGAGAGGGATAAGAGACACTAGATAGAAGGACAGAGGGGAGAGAAACAGATAGTAACACAGGATAGCCTCAGGAAGGCCTGGATCCTTATCTACCAGCCCCTCCTGTCTCTTCTAAAGGGCTATTTATAGGAATGCCAAGAGGTGGAGCAAAAGAACTCCCCCTCACTCAGCCAAGTGTAGACCCTTCCAATACTTTGTAACCATGCATGTGGTCAAGCAATCCTTTAATGCAGAGCTTCTAGGTAAAAGAAATTAAGATCTCACTAGAAAACCTTTGTGGGCCTCCACACCAGACTACTTCTTCTTGCCAGCAAGATGTAGTACTCTCAGATATGGCTCTATCATCATGTCTGCCTGCACACTGCCATGTCCCATCATGATGATAATGGATGGAACCTCTGAATTTTTAAGTGAGCCACGCCAATTAAATGTTTTCCTTTATGAGTTGCATGGTCATAGTGTCTCTTCACAGGAATAGGACCCTGACTAAGACACCATCTCTGCAGGAAGAAGCCATGGCTTCAGCACACTCAGGTAGGACTGGACATGTGAGCGATGCAATCTGATAGTCAGTAAGTTAAAGTCACATCCAACACAACCCTCTTAGACTGAGAGCTCAGGGGTTCTGTGGAGTATGTACCAGGAATCACAACGATATCTCAAAAATCCCAAAGGACAAGTAAGGCCTGCTAGTAATAAGAAGTTAGGCACCCATGTCTCCAAGGCCATGGGCAGCTCCTTTCTAGGGGTCAAAGTATAGACACAAGGTGTCCAGCCAACACCCTCTCCATCACCCCTGAAACAGTGACCATCCTCACCTTTAAAGTAGATGTAATTCACCAGCACCACTAATGAACTCTCATCCAGCTGTGAGATCAGTTCCTTGATCTTCCCCTGGGTCTGTTTGCTCACATAGTCATTGATGAGTTTTTTGGCCTCATGAGGCTGCTGGAA
>CABHPP010142495.1:5376-26157 GCA_902168425.1 Peromyscus attwateri | reverse complement strand
ATCCTTTTTATTTAAGGTTCATTCGCCCAGTTTTTGAGGGTTAAAGAAAGCAGCCCCCATCCTTAATTTATCAAGTCATTTTTCTTGTGATAAAAATAGTTTGACCTCTCCAGGGAAATTTCCAAGGTCAAAGAACCACAGCTGGTTTGAGCAGAGCTGTGTGCACAACCCCTGCAGAGACCCACAGCTGGCTTGAGCAGGGCTGTGTGTACAACCTCTGCAGAGAAACCACAGCTGGCTTGAGCAGGACTGTGTGTACAACCCCTGCCGAGAAACCACAGCTGGCTTGAGCAGGGCTGTGTGTACAACCCCTACAGTCATTCTGTTCCAGGAACACGTCTTCCCTGCCACAGAGTTCCCCGAGGGGTTTTTCTCTATATGTTTATTTACTCTGACCTCAAGATCTTTTGGATCATGAGCAAGTAGGCAAAAAGATTACAGATGGAGAGGAACTACATCAACAGCCTCAGATGTGGGTGAACCCCGAGTGCTGAGCTGGAAAAAGCCCCAGTGTTTCTCTGCTCTGACGTTCTTTCTAAATTGGAGACGTCCAGGTAGAAAATTATTCAGTGACTGTCCCCCATCCTTGGAGCCAGAGAGAAACTAGATTCTCAAGTCCTGACACTCACTATACCATTGCCTTGGTAGAGTTCTCAAATTATTCCCAACCAAAGGCGGCCCCTCGGAAGTTCTACTTATTATTCCTTATGCTGCTTTTTTTAAAAAAGAATTATTGAGTTAAATTTTACTTTTGAAAAAAAAAAGAAAGCCTGTGGTAGTGGCAAACCTGGGGGCCAAACTTTAGCCTCTCTCCACTCTATAGGCGAGTTTAGAAGTGAATGTAGATGCTAGAGGGAAGGGATGATGGGGAAGATGGATAGAGAGGAGAGAGGACCAGGTGAGAAAGGATGAGGCGAGAGGAAGTGAAGGAAGAAGGGGCAGGAGGACAGCAAACCAATAACCCAGGTAATTGCCAATACCACAGTCCTGGAGAGGCTCCTCCACTGTCCCCAGAGAGAAGGAATCCTGAGCTTTACCTGGAGAGCTGAAGCCAGCTGCCAGCATCTGTGTTAGGTGAGTCCTAATGTCTGGGATTGCTGTTCTCCTGGGGTGCTGCTCTCCCACTGCACACTGATGCCTATTTATCCACACCAGGGACACCTCCCACCTCTTAGGAAATGCTGGCACATACAAGGTGTGCTTTGTGATCAGATTTGAAGTGGGCAGACAAGATGACTTCTGGTAACATGAATTTAGAAAATCTATCTAGCAGAAACACCTGTCACTGTGTTTGAATCAATAAGGCAGCTGCAGCTGGATTTCAAGGTTGCAGCTTCTGTTTCTCCAATGGTTCAAAGTTCAGTGTGGAGCTAGGGAGTAGTTGGAGGCAATGGGCATATTCTAAAGAGACTTGCTCTCCTCTCTTTGGCTATCAGACTTGATAGGGAAGCTGCCATGTCTGGCCGTGAAAGAAAACTCCTAAAGGAATCTGTGTCAGCAGAGCCTGGCTGGCTGATCTGAATTTCAGTACTGTAGAGAGATGGGAACACTACAGGGTCAGGGGCTAATTATCTTCTTCTCATGGCCTAAGTGCTGCTCTCTGGAACAGCCATGTTTACCTCTCTGTGTCAGAACTAAATCTTGTGACAATAGAGTCTATTAACTTATCAGACAAATCCAAAAGCTAAGAATGCCAGCAGATAACATCTTGAGCCTGTAGAGAAGCTCCCCCTTCTTGATATACCTGCCTCTCTGAGGTTCCCATTCCTGCATTTTAAACTTGCCTTGATTTGTGATTTTCTTTGTTTGGTTAAGCTGTCAAGTTTTCATGAAATTGCTTCCAACTGGAACATAGAATTTTGGTAACCTAAATCTGTGTTCTCAGGTCACTGCTGCTCAAAATAGCTCGTACAAAGTGTCTGTTATTCCCTTTAGGATGAGAGCTGTGCTGTTTGTATCAACGTTGTGTTAGAGATCCAGCAGGCAGGTGTTATTCCAAAGCAGCTGTTACCAAAGTCGAGGTGCTGGTCCTAACAAGAAGGATTTTGGCTGAGTAAACAGTAGTTTAAGGTCTCTGTGTTCCAGAGAAGCAGATCACCATGGTGCATTTCTGTTTACCAGGAGCCACCCTAACCTTCCCACAAACATCTGCTACCTCAGGCATGGGCACCCAGTTCCCCTTCGATCCAGACAGCCTGAGTCTGCCCAAGATCCACCCCGCTGTCATATAAAATCTGTTTTCTTTTCTGCCCATTTCCTTATTTTCTCTGCCATCCGAGAGAGGTGGCCTTGACAGTTTAATTTTCAATAAGTTTTTGTTTCTCCCTACACTGGCTTACATATTGGTCTGCAACCATGGAGACAACACAGGGCATTTTAGAAAGGGCAATATCCATCCTAACTGAACTAAAGTGCTTATTTGTTGACACTCCTGTGTGCCAATCACTTGCTTCTGCTGCCTCCTGCAGCTCTCCCATCCCCTGTCAAGTATTCAAGTCTAAATTTGAGTCTGCCTTTCCAGTCGTGTCTCTCCTCCTCTGTGCTGGATAGATTAATGTCAACTTGACACAGTCTATAGTCATCTGAGAAGAGGGAACCTTCCTTTTTGAGAAATAAAGAAAATGCCTCCATAAGTGGATGCTGTGGACCGACCTGTAGAATAGTTTTTGAATTAGTTATGAGCAGAGAGGGCCCAGCCCATAATGTGTGGTGTGATCCCTGGACTGGTGTCCTGGGTTCTGAATGAAAGCAGTCTAAGCACACCATTTTTTTTCCGATTTAATTGATCAATCGGGTGATTGATCAGTCATCGATTGGATCGATAGTGACGTCATCAAATCAGCGGATGGTCGGGAACCGAACTCGCCACCTCAGCCACCAAAGCACAGACGCCAAACCTCAGAGCCACCTCTCCGGGTCACTCTAAGCACACCATTTTAAGAAAGCCAGTAAGAAGCAGCCCTCCATAGCCTCAACATCAGTTCCTGACTTCAGGATGTTGCCATGTTTGGGTTCCTGTTCTGAATTCTTGAAATGATGAACAGTGCTGTGGAATGTGAGAAACAGAAACTCATTCCTCCCCAACTTGCTTTTTAATCTTGGTGTTTCCTTCATCACAGAGTTAGAAACCCTATCTAAGACATCCTCCTATTGTGCCCGCTCCTCCCCTTCGACCCCTATAGGAGACCAGCTCTGAACTGTTGAAAGCTTCTTGGGGGGAGAAGTGAGGAATGAGGAAGTTTTAGATAGTAATGTAGGCCTAGATGAAAAAAAAAAGTCAGAGACACAAGATAGCTTCAGGAGGGCCCTGGGTCACTACCTAGTCTCCCCAAGTTTAATCATGATGGGCTTTTCATCCATCAGCAAGGGGAGGAACAAAAGACCTCCCCTCTTCAAGATCAAAGCACAATGTACAACCAAGTATAGATCCTTCAAAACACCTCCTAACTACTCTATTGGCCAAATCATCTTATTATGCAGTCCTGCTGGGTAAAGCAAGCTCAGATTTTCTCACCTTGAGTAAGGTCTGACTAGGGAGCCTCTGTAGGCCCCCAAAACCCCTGCTTGCTTAAGTGACATTTTGGAACTTCCTCCTCTGTGTCTGTCTCTCTCATTGCATCACTGGAGCCCACTGTCCCTCTGTCTTTCTGAACTCCTGAAGTGTATGGACAAAAGTCCCACTGTTCATCAGGTAGCTGCCCTATGCACACCTCCGTACCCTATCCTCTGTAAAGGGACATCTGTTCACTGGGAGACTGAGCATCTTTCTGAGGAGTCTAGTTCTCTATGGAGACACCCTCAGACTGACACTCTGTCCCTACATCACTCACTGCATCCCTCCCTGTGCCTTTGTTCCTGTGCTATTGGGAGCCTCCTCCTGGTGGGATTCCTCTGCCCTCCTCTCTAAGTCTCTTCCACTTCTACATCACTGTGAAGCCTTCTTCCTGCTTGCTCTGTCTCTCTCACTTGATCAGTCATGGGCCCTTTCCATTCCAAATGTGACTCCTCAACTCCACTTGCTTCTATCCTTAAGTCTCTTTCCCAGCTCACACTTACAGATCTCAGTAAGTCTCACTACCTTATTTTTTTCTGCAATATGGCCTGGCTGTAATATAAACCTGACACTCATTCTCAATGTTCAATAAATGACATGTTCAACTACCTGATTCTCACTGATCTGGACAAATTCTGCCAATTCACAGGCAAGTGGTCTGACACCCTCTATGTTCAGACTTTCTTTGGTCTCATTTCTCTCTCCTCCCTCTGTGCCTCTTGCTATCCTCACCAGATTCTCCTGGCAATGACCAACCTCCTCCTAAAGCTCATCAGAACCTGGAGCCCTCAGTCCCTCTCCTTTCAGCTTTGAAATATAGGACATGGGTCCTCTGTGGGTGCTGATATAGTCTTTAAACTTCCCTCAGAAATATCACATGACAGGCCCCTATCCTCCACATTGCTCTTAAGGTTTGTCTCTACCAAGATCCCACAGAACATCCCACTGAGTTCCCAATACTCAGTGGCTTTTCTACCCCAAAATTTCAAAGTCCTTCACAATCCTCCTCAAACAATAGTAGGGCTGTCAGAGCAATACCCCACTAGATAGGTACAAAGTTGTCTTAGTTAGTGTTTTCTATTGCTGGGACATAACATTATGACCAAAGACCAACTTGGAGAGAAAGGGCTTATATGCCTTACACTTCCATATTGCTGTTCATCATGAAAGGAAGTTAGGACAGGAACTCAAAAGGGAAGACCTTGGAGACAGGAGCTGAAGCAGAGGCCATGGAGAGGAGGGCTGTTGCTTGCTGGCTTGTTTCCCCTTTCTAGTACAGTCTGCTTTCTTATAGAACCACCAGCCCAGGGATGGCACCACCCACAATGGGCTGGGCCCTACCCAATCAATAACTAATCAAGAAAATGCCTTACAGCCAGATATCATGGAAGTATATTCTCAATTTAGACTCCATTCTTTCAATAAACTCTAGTTTGTGTGTCAAGTTGACATAAGACCAGTAAGTACAGGGACCGTGAACAAAGTAGTAATGGTAACAGAGATGGTAGTTATGCATGGACCTGATACTAGGGACCACAGCAAAGCTGACCTGGCTGTATACGCTGCTGATTGCCAAATCTTCCAGCAGCAGAGACCAACACTGAACCTTAGATATGACACCATTCTCCTGGATAACTAAGCAAGGACCTGGTAGCAGGCTAACCACATTGGATCACTTCCTCCATGGGATGAACAATGCTTTGTCCTTACTAGCAGACACTTATTCTGGTTATGGATTTGCCTTTCTATGTGTAATGTTTCTGCCAAAACCATCATCTGTGGATTTAAAGAATGACTTATCCACTGACATGCTATTCCACACAGAATTACTTCTGGTCAACAAACTCACTTCACAGCCAAAGAATATAACAGTGGACCCACAATCATGGATTCCCCAGGTCTTACCACTCCCCACCATCCTAAATCAGCTGTCTTGATAGAGAGATGGAATGGTCTTTTTATGACACAATTGCAGTACCAGTGAGGCAGGAGCAGTCTAGATGGCTGGAGAAGCATTTTTTTAGAAGGTGATACATGCTTCAAATCATTGTCTACCGTGTGGTATGTTTTCTCCTTAGCCAGAATCAATAGGTCCAGGAGTTAAGAGGTGAAAAGTGAATGGTTCCCCTTTCTATCATCCCTAGTGAGCTACTATAAAGACTGTTTTATTCCTATTCCACAAATTTTAAATTCTGTTGGTATAGAAGTTTTGGTTGTAAAGGAGGGATGTCTCCTGCCAAGAGACACAACAAACATTCCACTCTTAGACTTCTTCCTGGCCACTTTGGGCTTCTGATACCTTTTATCCAACCGTCTAAGAATGGAATAACTATGTTAGGTGGAGTGATTGGTTCTAATTATCAAGCAGAATTGGATTGTTTCTCCACAGTGGATGGAAGAATGGTTATATCTGGTGGTTAGGTGATCTTTAGGACATCTCTTTGTGTTACTGTGTTCTGAGATTAAAGTCATGGGAAACTACAAGAACCTAATCCAGTCACAATGACAAAGGACATGAAGGCATGGGTCACTTCTGCAGGAAAGAACAAAGACCAGGTGTGGTGCTTGCTGAGTGTGCAGGAAATACAGAATGTGTAATAGAGGAACATAAGTATAAATACCAAGAAACATAGCCACATTTATAAAATTATTAATAATTTTATGAAATTATCTGTGGTCTGATAAATGATAGTTATAACAGGTTTGGTGTAATTATGATCTGATTAAATATATAATGCATTTGCAATTTTGCCTGGGATAGTTAAGCCATGTAAGACATAGCTAAGACCTGGGTATTGTTTTCAATTGGAAATTAAACATGACTTAGGGAGATATGATGGTGTGTCAAGTGGACAATGGGCAGACTTGTGATGTCTGTTATTGATTATAAACTTTATTTCATCAGGATTTAACAAAACCCAAGGAGCTGGGTACACCTGTAAGAAATTTTTCTTTGTAATGTTTGTTTGTTTGTTTGTTTGTTTGAGTTAGGGTTTCTCTGTGTAGCCCTAGTTATCCTAGAATTTATTCTGTAGCCAGGCTGGCCTCAAACTCAGAGATTTGCATAACTCTGCCTCCTGAGTCCTGGACTAAAGGCATGGGACACCACCACCTGGTGAAGAAATTTTTCTTAATTAAATACTTTTAAGTGGGAAGAGGCACTTTTAATCTGGATATTTTGAGGTGGGAACAACCACCTTGAATCTGAGACACATTTTCTACTGGCAGCCTGTATAAAGGACATGGAAGAAAAATGCTTGCTCTCATTGCCTGCTTGTTCTTACTCTCACTGGCAAGTCCATTTCTTCATTGGCATCAGAGCCTAATTCTTCAGAATTCCAGCACATACTGAAGACCAGGTGATACATCTACGCCTGTGGAATGAGCAAGTACTGGCTTCTTAGACCTTCTATTGGTAGATAGCCATTTTTTGACTAATTGGATCACATTGCATAAGCCATTTTAATATATCCCCTTTCTTTATATAATGATTTATTGTATAAATTTTGTTTGTCTAGAGAACTCCAACACTTGAAACTTAATAGTCCATTCACTTACTATGTTTAATGATGAACAGGTATTTAAGGGGACTATATAATAGTTGCAGATAATTTAGCTTTGGTAAGGAGCATTTTACCTGCATAATCATGAGGTTTTCATTGAAGAGCCAAGTAGACTCTTCACCACAGTGGTGGCTTTTCATTGAGAGCGTCAGTTACCATTTTCATCTTATGGATAGAATGTGGGCAGCAAACAGGGAGAGCATCACAGGCTTAAGTCAGAAAAAGACAGATGCACCTTTTGCTCCTACCCACTGTTTTTTTGGTCAGCTCTGAGAGGGCTGGAAGTTTGCTCAGTGGTAGGGGGCTTGCCCAGCAAGCACAAGACCCTGAGTTCAGTCCACAGTACCAGGGGAAAAAGAAAACCAAGATGGTCATGAGATTGAACTTGGACATGGAACCTCCAGCATGTGTCAAGTCTTCAGCCAACAGTGTGACTCATGAGAGGCCCTGAGGAAGAACCACCCAGCCTGGCTCCTCATGGGTACCTGACACTGTAAGATGTTCTGTGTTTATTGTTTTGAGCTGTGCATTTGGGGACAATTTCTTCTGCACAAGCAGATGCGTAAGAAGAGACCAGTCTCCCTGTTAGTCCTAGGACCAAGGGAGAGAGTAAAGCAGACATGTAAGAAAACATGCAGGCTCACACTGAAATGACTAAGGGAAGTCCTTCATGCTCTTGTGTTTGCTCACACAGTTCTCAACCCTCTCTGTTCCCCACCACAGTCATGTCTGCCTTCACATGTATTTGGGATTTCCATGGACATGTCCATGGTGCAGATGAATCAACCAGAGTAAGTAAAGAAACCACAATACATAAAGAAACTACAAGTCAACATTCATTGTCATTCTATGATTGAGATAAATACTCTGCTCTGCCAGGAAAGAATATTTCAAATTAATCTGTCCTATATCTAACTTGGATGTAAATTATGGTCTTTGTGGGTTTTGCCTTTAAACATACTGTGCTCTTGAGTTTGGGCCCCTACAGACTTTTCTGAGGCATAAGCCCACACTTGGTGTGATCATTAATAATAGTACTTATTTTAAGATTAATTAATTAAGACATTAATTGACTCAATAGCATTGTTGTCAATAACTATCTCATGTGGATCATTTCGATATCACAGCAGTGTCTCACAGTGGATTCTTCCCTAGGCAGGAGCCTTCCATTGTGCCCTTCTTTTTTCTCTCCACAGAGACCACAAAGGTCACCACTGCTGCTCTGTCCTTCATGCCTAAGACCCTGTTGCATCCTCACCAGCATCTTTGGAGGTGATCCCTGGTGTTGACTGTGTACTGTGCAGGATCCCAGGACCAGACACCAGTTAATGCTGAGTCAAGCCAGGAGTGTGATCCAGACCAGCTGGATGGTGTCCATCCTCTCCATCATCACAGCTTTGGTCCCTGTTGACCTATACCCAGCCTGGCTGTGAGGATGTACTAATGTAACAACTGAAGAAGGGTACAGCCTTCCTGGTGGTGTGAAGGATGGCTTTGCTATCTAAATGCTTGAGTTCATCAGAATTCTAGGTACAGATACCTGAGCTACAGTCATTCTGGGGGATGTCTCCTCACACTCACAGTACTAGGGACCCTAAACTTCACATATATAATCCAAGCCAGCATTCCACCACTAAGCTAGCTCCCCAGCCCTCTTCTCTTTCTCTTTGAACATTTACTTTATGTGATTCTGTGTGTTTGTGAATGTGTATGTGTGCATCCATGTACACATCCGTATGAAGGTCAGGAGTAAAATTCAACTGTGTTTCCTCATCCACCTTGGTTTTAGGATTGGGTCTCTTTATAGGCCTGGAAGTCACTGAATTGCATAGGTTGGCTCTCCAGGGAGTCCAAGGGATCCACCTGACTCCACCTCCCCAGAGATGAGATTACATGTTCATGTGACCACACTTGGCTTTTTTACTTTTGTTTCAGGGCAAAAAAATCTGACCCTTGTGTGTATGTTTGGGGAATGGGGTGGGAACACTCTACCCACCCAGTCATGTCCCCAGCCCTCATCCTCTTGATAGTGTCTTTAGATGAAGAAAGCTTGACTTGCCTTAAATCCAAAGCAAAGCCAGCAGACCCCGGCCTGAATTATCTGAAACCGTGATTCAAACCAAACCTTTGCTTCCCTCCGTGAGTTATCTCAGATGTGCTGTCCCAGGGACATAAGGCTGACTGACACACCCCTCTGTCTACTGTCTGCTCTGTGACCTCAGTAACAACAACAGAAAACAGATGGAGGCAGCCAGTAGGATAAGGATAACAGCTCAGCATCCTCTCCGAAGGCCCTGGAGTCATGCTATGATCTGCAAATGAGACAGTTCACAGTGGCTACCCTTTGAGGACCCTCACATCAGATGTGGCTACCCTTAAATACTTTGTTCTGGCCTTAGTTTGGGGCACAGGTGTCTGAGATCACTACTGTAACCCTCTTCTCCCTCCATAGTCAGCTACCTAAATTACACACTGAGACTGTCCCTGTAGGATGTTCATTACCAGGGCAACATTTGGTGGTCAAATCCTGGGGAGCCCTCATAGAATGGGCAAAATGAAACCCTGACATCTATGTCCTAGACTCCATTAAGAGGTAGACTCAGACATTGCCAACAACTTCTGGATCCAGCTCACAGGCAGCCTGAAATGTACTCAGCACCAGGCTCATTAGATACCTGGTCTGAAGCCAGGAAGGATGCAGGGATGCAGGGGAGACCTATCAGTGCTCATGGAGTGGATGAAGTGGCCACTGCAGGGCCTTGACAGACTGTTGGAACATAGGATTTGTTTAGACATGGCTGTTTTCAATACCTGGGTCTTAGTATTACTGCTTCATGGTCCTTATGGAGTGGTACCTTGGTGCACTCTGTGTGTGACCCTCCAGGCTGTAGTTTTCTGCAATCACCTGTCCACCTGTTCATTGTATGTTCTTAGGAACCTTGAGACTCAGTGTGTCTCAAACTGAATGAACACCCTTCCCTCTGTGTGCAAGCCTCCAGCAGTGTTTCCAAGCTCACGGATTCTCCATGGACACCCAACACTCCAACCCAAATCCACCATGGCCTCTTCTGGTCCCCTATATAAGGACTAAACCAGATAATCCTTGAGTTGAATCACCTACTCTCCTCTCCAGATGTGGCCTTATGTTCCCTGAAATTGCACTCAGTGTCAATCCCCACATTTGCCCAGAGCAGTTCTCTGCTTTGTAGCCACACAAGTTTATGAGTTTCTCAAGACAGGAACAGTGATTCACCCCTCCAGAGCTCCCTGTAGCTCTCAGTCATTTGAGAATCCTCACAGGTCCAGGCTCTTTGACATCTGGTGACTGTTTATTCTTTTCCTAACCCCCATCCATGATTCTTAGGAATACCTCAATTGCTGTGTGACTTGCACAAAGCATTCTTTCTGGACATCTGACCACCTTCTCACCCTCCTCTTACCTCAACGCAGAGGTCACATAATCCATAGACTGTTTTGGGAGCTCTCTAGGAAGCATCCAGAGCCTTGTTTTATGATCCACCTGCACACCACCATGGCAGGACACTTGAAGAACATCCTGCCAGTCATAATGTCTAGCTGTGAGGTCATGGGAAAGGACTAAGTTTCTCTGTGCCTCACTTTCCTCATCTATAAGAAGGACTGAAAATAACATGTAGGTCAGAGGTCCATCACAGGAGTCACAGAGTGTGAATGACAATTTCTACTACCCCCTGGTCACTAGAGGGCACACCCCTGCCAACAGGAGCTGAGTGAACACGGCCTGAACATTTTCTATGCAGTTATACATTTATTGATCCTTTGCTCGAAGCCCTGTATTTTGGGTAAGGAAGGTGGACGTGTCCATCTGTTGTGTGATGTTGGTCAGTGGAGAACCTAGAAAAGGACTCCACTGCCCTAGGTTTGTGTCCTAGGGGGAAAGGAGCTGGTCTGAGCAACTGACTCTATGAGCTGCAGGAATAACGGATCCAATACTGTGCCAGATGTGGGCAGGGTCAGGAGCCCCTGTAAGGGACAGTGGGTGGCAGAGCCAGAAGAGGCAAAGTGTGAGGCAGGAACTGGGCACACCGTGGCCCCAGTTTCTGGAAATAGACTCCGGGCAACAGGTTGCCTTCTCAGTGCTGGGGCTGAGGTTCACATGTTTGAACTATAAGCTTGCATAGTTTTATCAAGCCTGCGGAAGCTGAAGGCAGACATAACCTGAGCCTAGATAGGGACCGAGTCTACTGCTAGGGCCCAGGATTTGGGGTAGATGCAGATAAGGAGAGGCAGCAGGGAGGGGTCACCAAGACAGATTTCAGGCTCAGGAACATGAACTGGTGCTGCCAGGAGGACTGGGGACCTGACACTGACTGTCCAAGAGCCTTGTGCATGTTTGAGTCATACAGTAAGTCACATGTCAATCAAGACATGCCACAGCCAATCAGAGCATGGAAATGAAAATGCACATTGAGACCCACATACAGGCTTAATCTCTGGCCCGCTTCACCACTTGGGAGTGCTAGTTTCCCTTGGGATTTGCGACTTTGGCCATAAAGAGTGGAATCTGAGTATTTGTGTCAAAGATCATCATCAGGAATGCCCTGTTGAAATACACTCTCAGAGGGTTCAAAATTAGAGCCGATCCCAAAGCCATGACTCTTGTGGCAGCAGCTGCTTCTGTGCCTGTCTCAGCCACATCCAGCACAGCCTTGTGGACCACCTATAAGAGAAAGCCATCACTCACTGGAGACCAGGAAGGACAGGAGAGGAGATTCCTGGAGCAAGCATCCACTCCTGGCCTCAGCTGCTGGTGAAGTTATTTGTTCCTACCGTGAGCTCTATTCCTGGTGTTTCCAAATCTCTGCTCAGAGTGTGAGATGAGGCATGCCCTGGGTCTGCTCAGTCTCTGAGAATCTGTGTTGCTCTCAAACTCATGACAAACTGGAGGATGGGTGTAGGCAATGCCAGTCCTTACGCCACAGGCTTCTTCTCAGGAGACCCACAGTGAACAGCCAGTGTGCTGGCAGCAAGAGCGGGCTTCAGCATCCCTCCTGCTCCAGCCTCCTTGGGACAAACAACCTCAATGCACAGGGCATAGCTTCTCATTCTCAGACTCCATGCCCTGCTGGGACAGATCTGAGCCCAGGCCTCTGAGTGGACCCTGGACAGAATACTAGGCATTGTCAGGCTGTGCATCTGGGAATGTAGTATGGGATTCTAAGGCATCTTCTCTCCTATTCTTCATCTTTTCATCCCAACTGCCATTCATCCCTTGTTTTTTCTTTTGCAGCTACTGTTCTGTGTGCTAGTGAGAAGTACTGGGTCAGCTCTGCAGTGAAAAGGCTGAGGCTGAAATGCTTTGCCCTGCAGTGGATTGTGGGTGGCATCCATATACAGCACAGGTTGGTGCCTATGGTTGTTGAAGACTGAGCACAGGCTCTTGTCCACCCCTGGCTCCTGGGTGAGATTATGGTCAGGGGATAGAGTAGGGATTGGCGGCATGGTATCCAGCAGGAGTGTTTAGGCTGTAATCCAGCTCTGCTGGGATGGAGGATCTCAGAAATGCAGGCGTTCTTATACATTTACCATTCCCCTGCACTCCGCTTGGCCTTCACCATCCTCATTCAGGCACCCAATGAGAACCACCCAGTGTGTCTTGGCTTACCTGAGAGACTCTCAGGTCCTTGGCCCCTGTGATCCGAGACAGGTCAGCCTCTGTGGAGAAGACTTCCCTGATGCCCAGCTGTGGAAGGATGTTCTCCAGGCTGTAGTCAGTGGTGATGGAGAACTTGGGCATGTACAGCTGGTTGATCTTCCTGAAAATGAAAAAGAGAAATGTAAGCATCACTGGGCTTTGTTCCTCTCAAATGACATTGTAGCTAGAGCACACCACACACAGCCCATTCACTAGAGAAGCCCTCTTTCCATCTGGGCCCACATCACATGATTTTGCTTTTCTTATTGCATTAAATATCCACTGATGCATAAGATGCTTGACATGGGCAGGCAATGAAGCTTGGTACCAGCTTTTCCCCTATCCAAAATGCCTTTCTCCCAGACCCAGAAAATGCAGTCCTTCCCTGTCATGTGGACCCTCAGACTTCATCTAATGATCCTTCTAGTTAAAATTGCTCACTCCATCCGACTCCAGCTTTCCTTATCCATGGATCCTCCAACTTCTCCATCTCACCCCTGCTCCCCTTTAACTAATCCAATGATGATTAGTTACATTTTCAGGTCCCCACTCTCTCTTCCTTATTACAAGGTGAGTCCTTAAGGGTAAGAAATTCTGTTCTTGAGTTTCTGATACCTTCTCAGGGTCTAAATTTGAGCACAGCCCATAGGTCTTCAAGTCATCATCCCATGAATGGAGAATGGATGAGTGATGAGGAGACGAGATGGCTACACAGGGCACAGCTGATTCTCAGAGCTGATCTCATCTCAGCCTCACTTCACTCTGGCTTTCAAAACTCATTCAAGATTCCCTGTAATTACAGCCTGTTAGACACAGAACAATCCTCAGCTCCTGCTCTAGCTGATCTCATCTTGTGAACAACAAAATGACAGTAAAATGTGGCCCCAAACTACTGAGTAAGAAGATGGAAATTCACCTCCACTCCACCTGTCCCTGCTGACTCTCCAGTCATTACACTGGGTACTAGTGAGACTCTGAGGGACAGGGACACTGGGCCTCAGCCAACAGCAGGATGTTCTGGTTCCTGTGGATACCCACCTGGGCCTCAGAGAGTCCTTCCACTTCTTCAGGGTCTCTGGTTGCAAACTGGCTTCCACCTGCTGCATCTTGCCCATGTCAGGGAGGATGAACAGGGCGCTGGCATTGCCTCTGTACTTCAGCTCCACCACAGAGCAGTTCAGATCCTCATCCCGGAAGTAGGGTGTAGTCAAGTCCTTAATGTTCATCATGGGCACCTTCACAGTCCTCTTTTGGTCCAAATAGAAGTGAGACTCAAAAGTGAAACGAGCGTCAAAGGGCCTCTTCCATTTCCCTAAATGTGGAGCAGGTCATCAGATTGCACCATCAGCAGAGAGACCCCACCTCCACCCCATTTCTTCCCCAAATTCTCACTCTTGACAGGAATCAATCCATCTTCAACTACACAGAGTATCCTTCATTGGTTACATTATCTAGATTAGAAAAGTCCTTGGCAAGTGTAGAACTATGAACGAGAAGTGATCCACAGGCATGGTTTGGAAAGGGGAACTAAAATCCAAAGCTTCCCTACATGAGATATCAGAAAAAGAGCCAGGGGTCTGAGGCTGGGGTGTGTAACAGAGAGATCAGACTGAAAGTGAAGAGACTGGAGCCTGGGGAGCTGAGGATCCCTTCTTCCTCAGGAGGAGCCATGTGTAGAAGGCAATGTCTTGTGGGACAGGTTTCAGGGGAAACAGGACGAGAAAGACTGTGTTCTCCCACACCATGGTGCCCCTCAGTGTGAACCACCTTAATGGAAGTCAGTTCCCAGAGCCAGGAGTGGGTTTAGATTGGAGCTGGTGAGATCTGCGACTCCCCAGAGTTGGATTACCAGGATCCCATAGTTGGTTGACTAAGATATGGGTAAAGAGTCTTCTTCTACTACATGAGCTATGTTCACCTCCATAAATAAAAAATATCCTACTTAGACTTGCCCCACATCCCATGTGTATGTATCTGCAATACACCCTGTATGACTTGGTACTTTGACAATTTCTTGTGCTCAGGATCCAGCAGCATAAGCACACAACCCCACCTCAGGGTCAAACAGCCTTGGAGTTTAGGTCCTGGGCCCAGCATAGAGAGCCATGCCCTGTAGTCTAATCCTTCAGGCCATCACTCTGCTTCCCCTCTCTTCAGAGCACAGCTGCTCTGGGGTCATCCTGGACTCCTGTCCTCTGTCCTCCTATTCTCTTCTGTCCATGGCCAATTGGTTTTCTGTGTATAGTCTCAGAGCCTACCCTCCTCTGCCCTGGCCTATCCAGAGTCCAGAGTCCCAAATCCACCCCAGATCTAGCCGCATCAAAATTTTTATCAGGAATCATTCTGTGGGCTATTGCCTCACTCCTTGGTCTATCAGGCAGGGTTTGGTGGGTATGGGCTCTGAATGTCTCCCGACTATCCCTTACCCACTGCAATTCGAACTCATTTTCCAAACTCTCCTGATCCCTAATCCCAGGATTGTGTCTTCAGCACTGTGACCTCCATAGGCTACCTTGACTACTAATTTTAAAAACTAAAATTCCATTAATCAGTCAGACACTAAACACAGAACACTGCCTGGCTGACACCTCACTCTGACTAAAGGATTCTCCTCAGTTCCTGCTTTTCCATGTCCATATCCAGCATTACAGAAAAGGCTTATGGAGAGGTCCTGCATAGGAATGTGTGAAAGGCTCTTCAGTAGTCATGGGACATTCTACTTTCCCCCTTTAAGATAGGGTAGCCAGGCTCCTTAGGTCAAGAAGTCCCAGACCACCTGAGTCCTCCTAGAGACATAGGTTCTCTAGCAGATGGATTATGTAGGAGCGTATTAGAAATGCTGGAGTAGGCTGAATGAGGGACTTCTTTTGAGGTAGTTTGAATGCAATTGGCCCCCATAATCTCATAGGGAGTGGCATTATTAGGAGATGTGGCTTTGTTAGAGTAGGTGTGGTCTGTTGCAGGAAGTGTGTCATTGTGGAGGCAGGCTATGAGGTCTCATAAATGCTCAAGATAACTCCCAGAGCCCCAGAACACTTCCTCTTGTCTGCAAGATGTAGGACTCCCAGATACCGTTCTAGCACCATGTCTGCCTGCACACTGTCATGTCCCACCATGATGATAATGGACTGAACCTCTGAATTTTGGGTGAGCCACCCCCACTAAACATTTTCCTTTAAGAGTTGCCATGGTCATGGTGACCCTTCACAGCAATGGAACACTGACTAAGACACCATCTCTGCAGGGCGAAGCTATGGCTTCACCACACTCAGGTAGGACTGTGCATGTAATCTATGCAATCTGCTAGTCAGTAAGTTTAGGTCACATCCAAATACAACACTCTGAGGCTGAGAACTCAGGCATTCTGTGGAGTATGCACCAGGAATCACAAGTATATCTAAAAAATCCCAAAAGACAAGTAAGTCCTGCTAGTAATAATAATTTAGGCACCCATGTCTCCAAGGCAATGAGCACCTCCTTTCTAGTGGTCAGCTTATGGACACAAGGTGCCCAGTTAATACCCTCTCTAGTCTCTGAAAAAGAGACCATCCTTACCTTTAAAGTAGATGCAATTTACCAACACCATTAATGAACTCTCATCCAGCTGTGAGATTAGTTCCTTGATCTTCCCCTGGGTCTGTTTCCTCACATAGTCATTGATGTTCTTTTTGGCCTCATGAGGCTGCTGGAAGTCAGCTGTGGAGGCCTCAGCCTGGTACAGCGCCCTTGCCTTCTCCTTGAACTCTGCCAGGATCTGCAGGCGCTTTTCAAGAAACATCATGCTGCCTATGCTGATCTGCACCTGGTCATCTGGCTGACTGAGCATGTGGAGGAGGTGCCCAAAGCCCCTGTGGATGTCTGCCTCAGGGGTCTGTGTGAGATTGAACTTGAGACCTTCTAGAATCTCTTCCAGGGTGTTGCTCCTGGCTCCCAGGGACAGGACGGCCAAGGCCGCTGAGATGCTGAGTGGGGAGAAGACAACATTTTTATCTGGATTCTTCAAAGCCAGCTCCTTGTAGAGAGTGAAGGCAAAGTCGGTGTTGATGGAGGCCAGTGTCAGACTGTCCACTCGTGTCCCTTTGTTTTGGTCTTCCTGGACTTCAGTGTTCCTTCCCAATGTGCCATCTGGTTCACAGAGAACAGCAGGGCAGAACACGGCCATCCAGAGCCCCAGACCTACAAGGAGGGCCATCTTCTCTGCTCTCTTGTCTGAAAAGAAAGATCTTTTGAGTCTGGGAGGGTCAGGTGATAACCTGATCATCTCCTGGTCCTTCAACCTTGCCTGTACTGTATCCAGGCTCTGCTGCCCCTTTCTGCCTCTGTGACGATGCACAGGAAGTGCTCCGGCCCCTCAGATGGCACTACTAGATCCCATGCACCCTGTTTCCACTGGAGGAAGTGATGCTGTAGTAACCAATTATCCTGCTAGAAAATCAGGATCCATAGAGATAAAAAGACATTCCAGGGTCACAACGTAAGACAGAGATGGCCCTGGGGATAGGCAAAAGCCTTATATCATCTTAATTTCTTCTTTTCCTTTCTCACTTGTCATAAAGTCTGCTTAGACACCAGGGAATACTCTTAATTTGCACTTGTCCCCCACCTCCCACCACAACTTCTAGTCAGGACTCTGAAGAATCCATGAGTTAGATCAGCAGCAAATGCCCCATCCCAACCTCCAGATGACAAGTTCATGACATCTCGATGCCCTGGGATGCATCTGGTTCCTGTGTCTGGACATGAGGTGGGACAGTTGAGAGGAAGCACTGCAGACATCTGATGCAGAACTAAAGCCTTGGCATCCCCGAGAACAGGAATTAGAAAGACCAATAGAGGATGGTTCTTTCAGCTCTGCCCGGATACCGCATGGTGGTTTCTATCTCAGGCTTGGAAGGCTTCCTGACAGGAAGAAAAATGAATAGTGTCCTAGTCTCTGACACCTGAACCAGATTTCATTTTGGTTGTCAGGATGGCTGTGTGGTGGTAGCAAGCAAAATGGGTGGCCCTCTTTGGGCAGCCTGGTGAGTTGCCTAGGTTGTATTATTAGTAAATGTGTCTGGCTTATTATGGGAATGTGGGGGTGTTTGTAGGCAATATTCAGAGAACCATCTGCTCTATACACCCCTGGAGTGGGGGCCACAAGCATCCTAAGGACCACATTTGAAAGCCTGTGGTCGTGGTAAACATGGGTGCCCAACTTTATCCTCTGTCCACTGTATAGGTGAGTTCAGAGGAGAATGTAGGTGGTATAGGGAAGGGATGATGGGGAAGATGGATACAGAGGGCAGAGGACAAGATGGGAAAAGATGAGGAGTGAGAAAGTGGAGGGAAGTGGGGGCAGGAGGAGGGAGGGAGGGGGATGAGATGAGGGAAGGAGAGGCATCAGATGACGGAGCCAAGGGGAAATGGAGGGGAGAGAAGAGCAGAAGTGTGTAGGAGAAGAATGGAAGGAGCAGGGGAGAAAGGTGCTGGAGCTGATCCACATGTGCCCAGGCCTGTGACATGCCTGCAAAGGGGCCAGGGACTTCAGCTGCCTTTACCCTGTGTTTATTGTCAGACTGATGCAACCATTTCTTTAAAGAGCATTCAACCTTTTTTTACATCAAAATTATTTTCACTGAAAACAGGCTAGTCTGTTTGTACCAGAGAAGACTTGGCTAAGTGGCTGAGTTATTGTCTTCTTTTCCTGGCTATGAGAGGGTGAAGCCCCTCATATTGGCCATGGGATCTGTTGGGGAAGTGGGATCCCTGACCCCAAGCCTCCTGCCCCAGAGGGACTCTGCAGCTGTCCTGTCTCCCCTTAGCTATGACAGCAGTAACCACAGTAGACAAGGTCTCAATACTTCCTCCTTGTGCAGGGCCAGAAGGAGCAGGCTCCATTCACTCTCCAGAAGCATAGCCCATTCCAATCGTATCTTCCATAGACATGAGGACACTGACTGGAGAGCAGATTCATATGCAACCCAGAACTGTCCCCTGACTCTCACACAGTGCCCCAGGAAAAAATCCTCACCACCGCTGAAACCAATAACCCAGGCCATTGCCAATACCCCAGTCTTGGAAAGGGTCTTTCCTCTGTCCCCAAAGAAAGTATCCTGAGCATTACCTGAAGAGCTGAAGCCAGCTGCAAGCATCAGTGTTAGGTGAGTCCTAATGTTTGAAGTTGCTGTCCTCCTGGGGTGTCATTCTCCCACTGCACACTGATGCCTATTTATCCACACCAGGGACACCTCCCACCTCATAGGAAATGCTGACACATACAAGGTGTGCTCCCTGATCAAACTGGAAGTGGGCAGACAAGAAAATTTCTGGTAACATGAAAGTAGAAAATCTATCTAGCAGAAACACCTGTCACTGTGTTCCAATCAATGAGGCAGCTGCAACTGGATTTCAAGGTCACAGCTTCTGTTTCTCCAATGGTTCAAAGATCAGTGGGGAGTAGATGGAGGCAAATAGACAAACTCCGTCTGCATTTGTATAACCATCCTGTCCAGCAGCACTTGGCATATTCTAAATAGAGACTCCATCTCCCCCTTTAGCTATCAGACTTCTGAAGGGAAGCTGCCTTGTCTGGCAGTGAAGGAAACCTCTTAAAGGAATCTGTGTCTACAGAGCCTGGGTTTTATGTCCAAAGCTGCTGTCTTTGAAATGGAGGCGATGATCTTAACAAGAAGGATTTTGGCTGAATAAACAGAAGCTTAAAAGCAGGTCTCTGTGTTTCAGACAAGCAGATCACCCATGGTGCATTTAGGTTTGCCAGGATCCACCCTAACCTTCTCACAAACATCTGTTACCTCAGCAAGAGCACCCACTTGCCCTTCAATCCAAACAGCCTGAATCAGGTCAAAGATCCCTTTACCCTGCTATCCTATAAAATCTGTTTCCTTTTCTGCCATTTTGCTTATTTACTCTGCCATCCCAGAGAGAGAGACCTTGATAGTTTAGTCCTCAATAAATCTCTGTTTTTTCCCATACTGGCTTACATTTAGTTTTGTAACCATGGAGAAAGCCCTGGGCACCTCTAACTCAATGGACGTGCTTGGCTTTTGACACTCCTGTGTGCCAATCACTTGCTTCTGCTGGCTCCTGCCACTCCCCCTAACCCAGCCTAGTATTCAATTCTAAATTTCAGAGTCTGCCTTTCCAGCTGTTTCTCTCTCCACTGTGCTGGATAGATATATGTCAACTTGACATCGTCTATAGTCATCTTAGAGGGGGGAACCTCACTTGAGAAAATGCATACATAAATGGAGACTGTGGATCAACCTTAGAGAAGTTTCTTAATTACTTGTGAATGGGGAGGACCAGCCCATGGTGGATGGTGTGACCTCAGGCCTGGTGGTTCTGGGTTCTGTATGAAAGCAGGCTAAGCAAACCATGCTAAGAATGCTGTAGTAGGACATGCCCATAGGGTCGAGGAAATTGGCTAAGACAAGTTGCCAAGGCATGCACATAATGTAATTCTTATGAGCCAATCTAGAGTCTGCCTGAGAGCCTAGCAACAAGCCGTGTCAGAATTCCTGAACATGCCCAGCCAATGAGGGACAACCATGCAATGCCACAAGATTGTGACACTGACTGGGTGCTGGGAGGAGGGTGTAAAAGGCCTTCCCTACTAGTAAATAAAGGAGTTTGTTGTTGCCTTCATCTGAGTCCAGGTGTCTGTGTCATTGATGCCGTACCTTCTCACTCCTTTTCCCGAGGCAACCAGTAGGATCCAGCAACAGAAAGCCAAGAAGAAGCACCCCTCCTGGCCTCAACATCCCCTGACTTCAGGAGGCTGCCATGTTTGGGTTCCTGTCCTGAATTCTTGAAATGATGAACAGTGCTGTGGAATGTGAGACACAGAAATTCTTTCCTCCCCAACTTGATTTATAATCTTGGTGTTTCGTTCACCACAGAATTAGAAACCCTATCTAAGACATCCACCTATTGTGCCCACTACTCTGTCCACCCCTATAGGAGACCAGCTCTGACTTGTCGAAAGGTTC